>JAMQGT020006357.1:0-130906 GCA_024447675.2 Pterophyllum scalare | reverse complement strand
CTGAAACGCTCATTTTGGCCATTTCAAGGATAACTTCACAAACTTCAATCAAACTGCTTCCAAACATGTTTCTAAATGATTCTCCTTCAATCTCATATGATTTCCAAGCAGAACCCCGTGTTTCACCACGATCCTGCAAGCACAGGAACTTTTATGTGCGTTTTGAGCGTTTCTCGCTCAGAAACGCTCATTTTGGCCATTTCAAGGATAACTTCACAAACTTCAATCAAACTGCTTCCAAACATGTTTCTAAATGATTCTCCTTCAATTTCCTATGATTTCCAAGCAGAACCCCGTGTTTCACCACGATCCTGCAAGCACAGGAACTTTTATATGCGTTTTGAGCGTTTCTCGCTAGCATATGTAACTGTACTAAGTAGGTGTACATAACACTATGTATTGCTGAGGGACTGTCTGGCTTGCTGTCAGCACTCAGTTCAAAAGCCTGCATCTCTGATGGAATGGGGGTGCATTACTGCCAATGAAATTGGCAGCTTGCACATCTGGAAAGGCACCATCGATGCTGAAAAGTTTTAGAGCAACATACGCTCCCATCCAGATGACGTGTTTCAGGAAAGGCCTTGCATATTTCAGCAAGACAATGCTAAACCACATACTGCAGCTATTACAACAGATTGGAAGCATGCCTGCAGTCCAGACCTTTCCCCAGTTAAAAACATTTGGAGCATAATGAAACAAAAAAACACTGTTGCGGCCCAAAGGGCAGGGGCCACTAAGACTCATGGGACTGTTCTTGTTGATGTTAGTGTGCTAAGTTACAGTGTTATAATAAGCTATTGCAGTCATGTTGTGTTGGTGCTTCATTATTAATGTTAGTTTATGATGTGAACTCCAGTGTTTTCTTGCCTGCTTGTCTGAGGGTGGTATTGAGTGTGACTAGCATTAGCCATCATGACTGCGACTGCTGTGACAGTTAATGAGGTCTGGCCATTGTTTTTGTTTGTTCATGTGTGTGTTAATGCTAATAAAACTGCACTGCTGGGGTTGAGCAGCGTACAGAACACAAGAATTGCAAATACAGACTGTGATCTCCTATCTCAGGTTTCTGTAGTCTACCTGAGCTCACTACAAAACGACAAAGGGCTGTTAAGTAGCTAGAATTCTATGAGGTTCAGGTTAGGTGAGCCAGTTAATTTTGGCACTGTGGCCAGGTGCCAAGTCCTGGTGGAAAAGGAAATCATCAATTCCATAAAACTTGTCAGCAAATGAAAACATGGAGCACTCTAAAATTTCCTGGTAGGAGATAAAACATAGAGCACCAACCACCACCAATACCAGCTAATGACATGGCATCCCTAATTCATTACAAACTGCAGAAACTTCACACTGGATTTCAAGCACCTTGGCTTCTGTGCCCCTCCACTCTTCCTCCAGACTCTAGGACCTTGATTTCCAAATGAAATGCAAAATTTATTTGTGAACTTTGAACCACTGAGCAACAGTCCAGTTCCTTTTCTCCGTAGCCCATGTCGGTGTTTCTGATGCCTCTGGTTTGGAGGTGGCTCGTTATTAGATGTCAGATATTGGAATGAATGCAACAGTCGTAGCTCCTTTCCCTGAATGATGCACTGACATCAGCCTCAGTCCACTCCTTGCGAAGCACTCTTACGTTCTTGAATCGACTTTTCCTATCACACTTTTCCCTTCCTGTCAACTTTCCATTAATATGCTTTGATACTCTATGAACAGCCAGTCCTTTCAGCAGTGACCCTCCTTGTATAAGGTGTTGATGATAATCAGTAATGATCATCATTGTCCTCTGTGAAGTCAGCAGTCTTCGCCATGATTGCGTCTACCGTGTAATGAACCAGACCAAGAAACATACCGTATTTATACTGTTTGAACAGTAAATTACTCCAGCTCAAAATTAAATATTCTAAACTATTATATTAATTTCTTATCTCTATCTTGTTCTTCTTTAACATGTTGGAACTACACAAAAAATATATGTTTCTCCTCTGTCGACTATTTATCTGGATGTGTACAGAAAAATGAGACAGACAATGGAACAAAGCATGTCGAGTGACTGGCATGTGATCAAGACTTTGCTTGTGAATGATTTTTCTAATTCCAACAGCAGTAGCTGCAGCCGCTCTCAGGTGGCCTCTCGTCTTATTAAGGTGCCCAAGGAATAATTACCTCTAAATTAATTGGGAGGGAAGAACAATGCACTTCAGAGCAGACTGCTCTTGTGTCATCCATTATGTATAGGCCCTCTGATGGCTTTGAAGTGATCAGCACATTGGTGTATTTTCTACCACAGCCTTGTGAAGTCTCTATTATGGCCTTTGGCTGTATCTCTGTCTCAACACATCAAGGTGAGCGGCGAGTGTGCTCCCTCCTGCAGCCCTGGCTATTACAATGTACAAAAAGAATTCAATTAAAAAAACCCACCAATAGGACATGGCAGGAAACACTGAGATTTAATCAGAGTCCGTCACACTCAAAGCACTGAATGCAACCAATTAATGGAAAGCTGAATTAATGGTTTAATGGAGGGGTGGAAGAGCAAAATGCTAATTTTTGCCCATCAGCCCCCACATATTCTCAGAAATGCACTGAGAGCTTTTGTTTTGTTGTAAACCTCTAAGTGAGAATGTGTTTCAGATTGTGCTTTCAGCGTCTGCAGCCCACATTTAAGTGCACACTTTAACAGGCAAATCTCGTGTTTCACATAACCACAGCAGCAATTCACATTTCAGGGGGTCACGCCACATTTTAGTCAGGGGCAAATTACAGTGGTCACCACTGTTTATAAAACCTGGACTCAAATGCTTCCGTTACACATTTCTCACAATCCACAAAATTGTATAGGTGTTGAACAACACAAACCGTTCAAAGTTGGTAATTTCACTTGTGCTGCAGACATTTAAGAGCCCCCAAAGCATGCTTGTTTTTTTTTTATGGTGGTTTGATTATGCGGAAATTTTTACTGCTGTCAAGGTGGCTTCTGTACTCCATACAGTCTGCATTAAAAATGCATTGTTTAAACCATGATATGAGTGCCCTGACCTGACCGATGCAGTGCAAGAGCACAATCTGGTCATCACACACAGCTTGGAATACAGTTTCACAACCCTCCACACACATTTGTGACTGATTTTTCTCCACTCATAGCTCCTTATCCTTGCAGCATTCACAGGAGATGTGAGTGTGTGGGGTTTTTAACAAGACTCTGAGTGTAAACCTTATCCTTTGCATGGGCAATGATTCAGAAGTCATTATCCCTCACACAATATATTTTCAACATGGCTGACAGAATGTGCAAAGGCAGAGTTAAACTTTGGAAACATGAACAGTGTTATTTATTTAATGATTGCTATATACTTTATTCATCTGCCCTTTTTCCTATAGCTTTAATATGATAATGCAATATTTATCCATGCCCCATCAGACTTCAGTTAAACTTTGATGCTGGAACATAAAGTTCAAACTTAAACCCATTAATATTTAAAGAAAATGTCTTTTATAAACATCCAGTAGTTCTTATGCAGATGGTTCACAGCTCTGTGAAATATTATTTCACTTTCTTCAACTTGAAAACAAAAAGAGGAAATCCTGCCCACTGTGCTGCTTACTGCTGAAACATTCATGTGATTACAGTCTGACAGGGCATGGATTTGTTTTCAAAATTTTTTAGAGGTGCATTTCCTCCTGCTCCTCTGCACAGGATCTGTTTTGTTGCAATGCATCCTTCTATTTTACAGTCAGAAACAGAGCAATTTTATTATGCATTCTTCTGTTTTTAATCCTTTATTGTTCTCATTTTGTCCATCCAGTTTCAGCATTGTAGCCATTGTCACCACCCACTGGCTTCTGAATTCAAGTTTTGAAGCATTGATTTTATAGCTGTCACCATCTTCTTCAGTCTTTTTTTTTTTTCTTCCAGTAGTGGTCACATCTGGTGGAGTGCCAGGCTGCTAGCTATTTTGGTTTTCAACATACAAATAGGTGCACTGCAGAAAAACAGATATCCTGCCAGAAAGTGCTGAAGATCAAAACTGAAGCAAAGACGTCCTGGATGGCTAGTTATTCAAATTAAGGGCACAGCAATCAATTCTACTTGTCGGATAATAGCATACCCTAAATGGCACTCAACAGAAACATAGTCAATAGGTCCATCAGTGACTCAATTAACTGACATGATGCCTGACAGACATGTAGCAGTCTAGCTGGCACCCACTTATCAATCAAAGCAGCCCCTAATTCAGCGTAACATGGGTTTGGGTTGGATTGGTGCATGCAATGTTGCATGGACCCACCCAGAATTGGACCATCTGAGCGACAGCATATTTCAGGCATTTAACATCTCATATTTCCCAGGAAATTGTCCTTCCACAGAGGACAGCAGATGCAAGCTTTCCTGAACCTGTTTATTATCTCAGCGAATGTGACCTTGATTAATCTATTGATCCGTATCTCGACTCATTCAAAATTTCAAAAGGCCCGTTGAATTGTGTCAGTCATTTCAATATCGCAGTTCCTCTGCAGTTTTAGCGTAGTTTGGGGGGCAAGCCCCGATAATTGGATTTTCTAACCTTGGTGTGTCTGCACTGCCAGAGAGGTTTTGGGAAATTAAAATCTTCCTTGTGCGGTGAATCAATATAAAAACAATGCCCCCTCACTCTTAAAAAGTGCGACATGCACAGAAAAGCAATTAACCCACTGCAGGAATTGATTTGGACCACTTCAGCTTATCTCTTTTTTTTTGGGCATAACCAAGCTTTTACATACCCGCTGTGAAGATCAAAAAGTTTTTCTTGTTTCGAAACCTGACAACATCGTAGGATTAGCACTGATTTTATCTTCACCAAGCAATTACCTGCTATGGTAATCAGGGCCGCTGCCTTTAATAGTCTATGGTATCGCCTCCTCTGCAGGCTTGCGCAAATTACAGTGATTCATCACAGCACCGCGCTGCACTGCTTGCAATGCTGAATCAATTCACATATACTGTATACTCACACACAAACTCCTGCACTGTGCTGTTGCTACTACAGTGGCTGCTAACTAGTTCTCCATTCTGGAGGAGAGGTCGTATAGAGACCTTGATGCTTATTTAAAAAGCAAGTCTTTCATCAGGATGATTTCCGCCAGGAAATAAATTAACTGCAAGAATGCAGGCATTCACAAGCATTCTGCTTCACACCAGAGGAGCCACAGACATGTAAACACAAGCTGCCAACAGTTGTAAACTGTCTTGGCGAGGAGGCTGTTTATAATTATTATCACAGAGACTGCATTAACAGATTTTTGCACCCTATCCTTTGGTGCACTCTAGAAGTTGCAGTCAAACTTAAAGGTGGATGGACAAAGACAAGGACTAAAATCTTTGTTGGATGCAATAAATTAAAGTCTGACTATTAGAAATAGTTGAGGACCAGCAGCCTTATGGCTCAGTCACACTAGAGTAAAAATAGAATGACAGCCTCCACGCGACTAGGAAAAGTCAGTGATTGCTGAGTGATTGCACTGAATTTTTTTGTTGTTGGAGACTGATTGTAATTTTGGTGACCAACTGATCATCCAGAGGTTGAGGGTGATGCACACTCAACCTCTGGGTGACCACTTTTGATGGCAAGGAGATTATATAGGTAACCTGGTGCGAGACAGCCTGTCACCAACCAGTCGTGGTGTTATGGTCCAGACAGGCTTCAGGTTTGTATTCTTTTTCCTTTTCTCTCTTCTTAAGAATCTGTCTCTGAGTCTCAGGTGAAGCTGTGAGCAGGTGCTCCCCGGATCCGTCCATGGGCAGACTTCCTGTTCCAGCCGTCCTTCTCACACTTCTCCTGAATAACCTCATCAGCTTTATGATATTTAAGTGTTGGATGGTGCAACAGTTCTCCGCCAGATCGCTTTTGCCACAATGGTGGTAAATGGGACTCTTGGTTATTTGCAAACTTTTGTGTTTTTTTGCCCATTAGCCCTGAGTCTCTGACTGCTTCCTAGTTACCTGCTCAAGCTCAGCCTTAGAAACCTTCTTCCTCCTTGAACCTTTTCCTCTGAGGAATTTGGTGCATACTGCCAGCCACTTACCTCTATATACTATATATACTTACCTATAATTTACCTGCACACTCTCCACTGCTGTCCCTGTTGGCAAATTGGAAACCTGCCACTCAAAATCTCTGTCTTGGACACCTGCAAGTAAGGCTGCAAAATCTGACTAGTACAATTCAAAGAACTGCCTCTCCTCTCCCATTGTGCCTCCAGTTGGGGTTCTGCAGTCAGGGCAAGGTCCAAGTTCCACATTTATTCTCTGTTAACAATTTTCTGCCTTTCAATAAATCCTTTAAAATTATCCCTAGTGTGCTGAGTCTGAATCTAGAGGCCTACCTTTATTTAATTATGACACACATTCTGACTTGGACTGACTGCTATCACTCTCAGTTTGTAAATAACCATCTAATTTATAAATGCAGACAGATTGCCAGCATGTTGTACTCAATCTGAGTCAGTCTGCGCCAATGAGAGCAATTTATCTGTAATGTATCTCTTGTATCCATGCATCTCTTGGTTGTATTCTGGTTATATAAAGCAAGGTTGCCGAGCGCCTATTTCATTTTGCAGTTAAATCGCCGTCCTGCAGCAACAACATCACTATTAGTGGAGGAATTTCAGAATTTCCATTTTGGATCTGTGAGGCTCTATCTGGACTCTGAATGTAAGCAGTTACTGTTTAATGTGAATCTGAGTGTATAGATGGCAACAGATTTGCAGCAGACAACAGATCTGTTGCAAATCTTATTTATCACAGTTAACTGCGGTATTATCACAGACAGATTGCAAATAACTTGACTCCATTCATTCACAGACTGGTAGCAGACTGATAGCAGACTAACTCCATCTTACTGCCATTTTAGCGCCATCGTGATGCACCAAAATCGCAACTGACCGCGAGTGGTCACAGACACGGTCCTCATCTTTGAAGCAACAAAGGCAAGTTCATTGCACACAGTCAGACAAAATTTAGTTGGAACACAGTTTCCAACCACTGTTTTCACTAGTGTGACTGTAGCAAAAATTGATAAACTTCGAGATGAACACATTAATTCTCCCTTTATTGCTTTGCCTCATTACAGGTACACAAGCTTGTGAACAAAGCCGATGACAATTCAATCTGTTTCTATCCTGCCAATAGACAAACATACTGCAGTTCAGCAGTTTTCAACAGAGAGGATAGTGACAGAGAAAGTCAAAACAGGAAAACAGACAGGCTGGATACATAGTGGGGGAAATAAGAGGGAGGTGCAAAGAGCAGTGCTGTACTTCCTCTTCTGATGTCAAATTGTAAACAGGGTTGTTTTTGAACCAGTGATGGTGTTAGCATGGAACTGAAAACAGAGGTGATGGCACAACAAAAAAGAAAATAGGTAATTATTTGACTGTGAAATTACAAACTGTAGTGTAGTCAGTATGGACACAAAGCAGGATAAGGCTTTCTATTGCCATGTTGGCTCCCAAACAAACCTATATGTTTTCTTAGCATGTGTTCATTTATGAGATTGTCCAATATATTTTTTGACTTACACAATGTTCACACAAAAGTAGGATTTCACACTGAGGCCAAAAAAAAAAAAAAATTGGTAGAAGCAGAAGTAGTTCTTCCTGCTGAAAACAAGTCCAGAGAGCCACGTCATATGTGCAACACTGTTTTAGATCAGAGCTGAATGACAAGATTTCAAGTCAGTTCACCAAATTTGAGGCATTTGGGGTTGTAATTATTACTGTGGCAAGAGTTTAAAAAATGATCTGACAGACTCACTGAGAACAGGGAAAAATCATTGTTTAGGTAATGTTACAAGATTTTTTAAAAACACAATTTCTCCTCAGTTTCAAGTCTTAAAGTAAATAAAATTAGAATTGTTTTATGTTTAATAATGCCATGAAACCAAAAGATTTGCTAAATACTTGCTTCACACAATGTTGAATCTTTAGCCAAAAATATGTGTATTTTTAGTTTAGTTTTTTTTTGTTTTTTTAACTTCATGCAAATCCAACCATAAAATTGTACATAAATGAATTTTTTTTTTAAATTATACTGACTTGAAAAATGAACACAAAGGACATTCACGTTTACAAAAGATGGTCTAAGCTCCCAGGTCTGAAAATTGAAGCTGAAGCAGAAATACTTTAACTCTGCATGCTGTTTTTCCTGATGAGCAGCAGGGGGCGACTCTTCTGTTAGCAAAAATAAGTTTGATTATATGGAAGTCTCTAATAAAATAAAATGGTAAACAAGTCTTGCAACATGATGCTCATGGAAGGGGACAATGGCAAAAAAAAAAAAAAAAAAAAAGTAAAAATTAAAATCCAGGTTTGAAACATAATAAAAGGCTTTTTACAGGGATAAACATATCAAAAATGCAACACGAATTTGGGTTGGGCCTACTTCAGTGTTTAGTGATACAAAGACACAAACAGAGCAAGGTGCACAACACAAATTGCACGCATCATTTTCTCTTTCTCTTGAGGCAGTGGTGAGTCCGACATTTCAATAACCTTTGAAGGCATCACCCAGGAAGAGCACAGTCCTCTGGGAGGCAGTTAAAAACATTTGTCTAACCACAGACACAAGAAGTTAAAATACATGAACAATAACTCAGAGCAAATACACCACAACAGAATACATACACTGAAGCTACAGTAATATTTAATATACAGAACTATTAATGATGAAAGACAAGATTGTAGCGGCCCCAATAATTAAGGACAACCCCACTGAAGAGCTACCTTCCTCCTCCCAAACCTGAAACCTGGCTGCACCAGCTTAAAGGGAATTGTTCCGGTTGTATTTGCAGTTATTGTGAAAATATGGTGAAAACCAACATATTTAACAATAAAATTTGTGCCTTCACCAGTTTCATAAACGGTTGTACACCATCTCAAATGCAGTTGTGGTTGTTTCTGTGTAGGTCTAACTAAAACAAGACTGAGGGGCAGGGTGGCTGAACACACATATGCTATTCATATTAGCAACCTGAATTATCCTATGGCCAAACAGCACATGGAAGCACATCATAGGAGTGATTCAATCCTGAGAGTGTCAGGTATTAACACGATCAGTGGGTAGGGATAAAAGTAAGGCATACTGGATTTGTGCCCTGAAGGCCATCCTGGACTTAATGAGGACATTGACCTCTTAAGACTTCTATAGTCAGTAACTTTGCCCTGTATTAGGGTCACTGTCTACTGACTAGAGCTGACCTACAATGTTGTCCTAAATCACTATTTAATACATTTAATATTACTGTGGATTTGAATGTATTGTGTCTGTACTATTGCACAATCATTGGTTAGAAAAGTGTTTTTGACTGCCTATCACGAGGCTGTTTCCTTCCTGTGTGATGTCCTTAAAGTCAACAGAGAGGCTGTATTCACCATTGTCCCCAGAGACCAGAGAAAATGATGCAAAATGATGCATGTAATTAGTCTTGTGCACACGTGGTGCGAAGCTATAATTGCTCTGTTTATGTCTCCATATCACTAAACCCCAAAGAATGTCTCTAACCCTGTAAAATAAAGGCCTTTTATTACCTTTTCAAACCTACCTTGAGTCCTTGGACATGCATGCTTTATGCCTTTTTTTTTTTTTTTTGGTCCCTACTTGTGTCAAAAGGTATGATAAAGGAGGGTACACTTTAGGGCGGGCCTTCCAAGCAGCTACTACATGAGTGTGCAGTGCCAGGTTACTGTGAAAGCTGCTCGTCAACTCCAGTTTCAAAACACCAAAATGGTGACGGCCAAAACCTTCAGCTCACACGTTTCCACACTGGCCTGTGAATGATTGTCTGTTTCTCTGTGTTAGCCCTGTGAAGGATTGGGGAATTATCTGGTGTGTAATACCTTTCACCCAGTGTGAGCTGGGACTGGCTCCAGCATCACTGCAGCCCTGGTTAGATAAGAGGTCAAGAAAATGAATAGGCAGGCACCCCATGCAGCTTTTCAACATGTTTTCTTCACATTTGATAGCCTCAGACAGAAATGACTCCAGTATGAAACTGTTTCATCTCAGCACCCATCCACCCAGCTTGTGTGGGTGGATTACATCTGGTTCCTGTGTTTCTCTGTATGGCAGACGAGCACCTTATTCTCTGCTCTGTTCTACGCAACAGGGAACCATATCTGAACAATACCCTCTGTGATTTATGGTGAGCCAAACAGATTGGTGGATAAACACTACCTAAGCTAAATCCATTGCTTGCAATTTAGCTTGGGTTGTGTTTATCCAACATTTTCATTCGTTCAAGCCTCAAGGGGTGAGGGATCAGCTGTGTGTGCATCAGCAGCCCGATTTGATTCCTTATGAAACAGATGCTGCTGTTCAAAGGCATTTAAAATTGTAGGTTGTATGTCTTTGTATCACAGCTTAAGACAAAGATAAGTACAAGAAAAGGTTTTTCATTTGCTGCCAAAACTATTATGTTGGGACATAATGGCGAGTCTCTGGGCTGCTGTTAGAATGAAAATGTCATCATTATGATTAAGTGCATCTAGACGAGCGGCATGTAACTTCATTTCCTGGAAGGACAAGAATCAAAATCAGATTATTCAGATTAATGGTGCAGCAACATCAACTCACAGGTGAGTATGATGACAGCACTCAAAGCTCTCAGATCTTTTTCTCATGCAAATCAGCAATTTCACAATGGCCTGCATTCAAACACCAACTACATTTTCAGGAGATTTTCAGCAATAAATACTTATCATAAGTATAGCTTTAGAAAACTAGCTCCCATTTAAAAGGAGCTTTTCTGTAAGTTAAATAAGGATGACGTGCTTCCTCACTTCTGCCTCCATTCTGTTCTGAGAGAGTTGGACTATCCTCTTTGTCACTTCACCATGTGTCAGACTCATTCTCACTATTCTGGTCCAGTGATCTTCTTGGTCCCACCTCAGAGGCAGTCAGTGTCTGATTCCTATTTATTGCTATTCTGTCACTCCACTTTTTGCCAGTACACTTCCTTCACCACCAACAGAGTCTAGACTCTACGGTCCTTTCTACCACAAACACACACACACACACATACATAGAGAGAGAGAGTCAAAAACCATGCATAGTCCCCCATTTTCAGAGGCTCAAATGTAAATGGTGTGCAAAATTGCAAAGATTGCATCATTGTCCAAAGGCTTATGGACCTAACTGTAACTTGTGATAGCTTGCTAGCACTAAACATAACAAAAGAATCCTACACATAGTGAATGGAATACACATCACCCCCTTTCCAGAGGCTCAAAGGTAAACGGACAATTAGCTGATAAGCAGTCTGATGGCCAGATTGTTAATTCATGACAAATGAAGCAGACATAATATCTGAAGTGAGCTAACTGAAGCGATATCAGTGCTAGTGAGGGAGGCCAGCATTAGGCTGAAAAAACAAAACTACAAAAACAACCCAAGAGCTTCTCAAGGCAAAGAAATGGGATATTCTTCAATGGCCGAGTCAGTCACCTGATCTCAACCCAGCAGAGCAGCTTTTAAGTTACTAAAGATAAAACTGAATGTAGAGAAACTCACAGACAAGTACTGAATTAAAGCTGAAATCTGCACTTTAATCACATATCTATTGCTTGATTTAAAATCCACTGTGGGGGTGTACAGAAGCAAAATTACAAAAAATTGTGTCCAACAAGTTATGAAGCTAACTGTATTTTAAACATTTACCCCATAAAGCTGTAATAGACAGAGAAGTTATTTATAGATCAAAGAGGCTACATCCTTTTCATATTTGCTGCACAGTGTAGCACTGTGATATAGGAGCCCATGAGGAGGACCATCAATTATAAAATGTAGTCCTTCGAGGAACTGCAGATTTGGCACTTCAAATTCAGTCTAGACGTATGGGTTAAGCAAATCACTTTGCAGAGTTAAAAATAAATCTAACTGTCACATTAATGTTCTGACATTAAAAGTACAATATTTCCCTTTGAAATAGTAGAGTGCAAATACCTTTTTAACATTACACTGGATCACAATAGCAGGAGTAAATATACCTTCTTCTTACCAGTGATAGATTCACATGAGTTGACAAAATGAATGCGCAGACATGCCCGTTATTATACGCGATGAGTCACTGAGGGATTTACCGTCAGAGAGTCCATTGAGTATTAAAGAGTCTGTCATGAAGTCAGTCTGTGGCCAGATCTCGCTGTAAAAAGAGGCCTCATTCTTGTTTTACTTACAGGCTGGAAGAGTTTACACAGCCTGTCGACCAGGAGACAAACAGAAGGTGAAAGCACATCTACCCACAGGGCGAAGCACCTATCTGCTGTTTAGAGAGACCGAGAGGGTCTTTTCACTGTTTAACTCTGGATTTCCGCTCGGGAGCTCACAGCCATACGAACATGCATACCAGCCCATTTTCTGCAGTGATAACATTTACTTTGCTGCAGGTGGGGTCTTAGTGATGTGAACATGCTGCAATAAAGTTCCCATACAGATGGACAGAAAGCATTTTGCCTCATGCAGCTTTGCCTTGACTAGAGAAATCTAGTCTCCTCCACCCGAAAAAAAAAAGGAAGTTAATGGTACAAGTTGTAAGCACGTCACAGTCAGACAGGTGGCTTTGTAGCACTTTTGTTTCAAGCGCAGTTCTTTCTTTGGTTATGAGCAGCAGAATGTTTGGGGGGCTTTTGCATGCCTCGGGGGATATGGTGAGTCCTCAGATAGGCGGAGATATGTCAGATCCTGTACTGGATCAAAGCAGCCATCACTCTCCATCTGTCAGGGAAGACAAAATACAGACTGTCACATCTGGCTTGCTGGCTGTTGCTGCTGCTGCTGCTGCCTCTGCTGCTTCTGCTGCTTCTGCAGAAGGTCAAACCTGCTCCGACATCATTGTTATCCCTGCCATCTCCTTCCCTCCTCCACGTGTTCCTCTCAACTCTTGGTCTCTTTCACTGTAAGCACAAACGTGAACCTTGAATCAGAGATCAGAGCACATTAGTGCTCGTGAGCCCCACAGGGGGAATGAAGGTGCATCAAAAAAAAAAACAGGATGTCAGAGCCTTGTGTTTGTGAGTGTTTACATACCGAGGGATGCAAATTGCCTTTGCTTTGCCAAACAATATAAAGGCCAGAGGTTGCCTGAGATAGAAGAGAATTGCCTTTGACAGAGTTAAAGCTTCTATATGTAAACACAACTGCTGCGCTTATTGAATTAAAAGAAAGCCGGCATCCTGGCAGCGCTGCGATGTGCTGTATGTGCAGCGAGCTGGTGGCATGAAATCCTAATGGGATTTGATTGCTCCATGATCTCATCGGAGTAGCAGAGCTTCTCCCTCCATGCCAAGTTAATGTTTCTTTATTCAGCAGATGCAGTACATGTAGATGAACACCTGACAACCCCCCCCCCTTTTTTTAGATGACTCCAAGGGTGCAGCATTCCAGGGCCAGTGAAACACAGAACAGCACTCTGACAGCATCATTGCTTGGCATTCCTCTCTGCTTCCACATAGACTGTTTATACATAATGCAGAAAAAGATAGAATAATAAGTAAGCACTGCTTATTGTCTGAGTAAAACATGCCCCAAAATAGTCTTTAATAATGTTAGATAACAGGGAGGTGACACAGGGACTGACTGCATCTGTCTGCTGTCTGGACAGGAGAATAAAAAGTGTGCACAAGTGATTAAAAATACATTAGAGGGAGCAGCCGTCTCCTGACTTCATACTCTGCCAGTCCCAGGAGCTCTGGTGGCTGATGCATGAAACAAGCTAGTATTTGTTTTGTTTGTAGCAGGTAGCTTCAGTTCCCAGGGGAGGTTTACCGTTAATGACTTAGCAAAGAAGGCGCGTAGGTGTAAGGGTGGGCTGGGATTAAAAGAGAAGGGAATAAAAGCAAGAGCAGGAGCTAATCACCACAGGCTAATTAGTCTTTCAAATTTATGCAAACGTGTTCAGGTTTTTAGTCTGGGGAGATTTCATGCAATCTGTGAGATTTCAAGGTAACTTAAGCAATGACGGTCTTTTTTATTATTGTCGAGTTATTGTTGCATCTAACTTTTTGGGAGCAGAGGATGAATTTGATGTGCCAGAAGAAGGCCTGCAGGCGAATGACAAATTAAATGAAAGAACAAATTTGAAAGATAGGAATGCTTATCGTCTGACAAAGCATTCCTACCCTGTTGGTAGCGGTCTCTTCCAGGGTGACACTGCTTGCATCCAGAGAGATCAACAGGGTCCATGAATGGCTGATGAGTACAAAATAATGTGAATCATGGGGAGGGGACTTCAGGGTCACCAGATCTCAATCCAGTGAAACACCTGAGGGATATTTTGGACCTACATGTTCAACAGCGTAGTCCACCACCAATGAAACAAAATATTTTTCACATGAATTCTTCCAGTAGAGTTCCACGGAAATGGAAAGTTAATGCCAAGGTGCTTTGAAGCTGTTTTTGCTAAATGTTTTGGTCCAACAGTAGTCTAGAGTCTTTATGTTGGTTAATTTGTCATCAATCAGTACATCTCATTTATGGTTGCTGTATACACTCACTGGCCACTGGCAAAGTACACTTGCTCAACTGCTCATCGAAACAAATATCTAATCAGCCAATCACACTGCAGCAACTTAGTGCACTGAGTGATGCAGACATGGTTAAGATGACTTGCTGGAAAAAGGTGATTTGAGTGACTTTGAATGTGGCATGGTTGTTGGTGCATGATGGGCTGGTCTGAGCATTTCAGAAACTGTGGATCTACTGAAATTTTCCCACACAGTCATCTACGGTTTACCGAGAATTAACTATATTCCGAAAGAGAGGAAATATCCAGTGAGTGGCGGTTCTCTGGGTAAAAATGTCTTGTTGATGCCAGAGGTCACAGGAAAATGGCCACACTGCTTTAAACTGATAGGAAAACAACAGTAAGAACATCTCTGAACACACATCAGCCCTTGAAACTGATGCACTGCAGCAGCAGAAGACCGCACTGAGCGCCACTCCTGTCAGCTAAGAACAGGAAATTGAGGCTACAATTTGCACAGGCTCAATAACATTGGACAGTTAAAGACATCATCAAATGACCTCTGCAGCCACCAGATCTCAAGCACTTTTGGGATGTAGTAGAACGGGAGATTCACATCATTGATGTCCAACTGACAAATATGCAGCAACTGTGTGATGTTGTCATGTCAATGTGAAACAAAAATCTCTGAGGAATGTTTCCAGCATCTTGTTGAATTTATGTCATGGACAATTAAGGCAGCTGTGACGGCAAAAAGGGTCCAACCTGTTACTAGCAAGGTGTGCCTAATAAACTGGCTGGTAAGCATATAATTCAATTAAATTCAGGGTTTTTTTTATATAGCACCAAATCACAGCTACAGTCGCCTCAAGGTGCTTTATATAGCAAGGTAAAGACCCTACAATAATACAGAGAAAACCCAGCAGTCAAACGACCCCCTGTGAGCAAGCACTTGGCGACAGTGGGAAGGAAAAACTCCCTTTTTATCAGGAAGAAAATGCTGGAAGAACCAGGCTCAGGGAGGGCCAGTCATCTGCTGCGACTGGTTGGGAGTGAAGAGTGGACTGGAAAAAACATATACTGTGGAAGAGAGCCAGAGATTAATAACAACTCATGATTAAATGCAGAGTGGGGTATAAACACATAGAGAGTGAAAAGAGGTGAGCAAAGAAGAAATACTGAGTGCATCATGGGAAGCCCCAAGCAGTATAACAAAAATGTGATTCATTAAATAACCTGGATGCAGATATTTATAAATCTCCCTGTTACATATTGATGTCTCTCTGCTCCTTACACTTCGTCTTAGATTCTAAACTGCATTTTGTTATCTCAGCACCTGTTCTATGTGCACTGACAGTAAAGCTGAATCTAATCTAATCTAAATTGTATCAGTAATCTGATGAATGAACTCATCTAAATGCAGGACTGATGCTCCACATAAAAGGAGTGATTAATCTTCTGCAACACAAAGTGTAGTTTGTTTGGTGTATATCATCTTTTGACAACGCACAACCCACTTGCTTGCCATTTGCTTAATACTAGTGTACATATAGTGTGTCAGTGGGCGAATTAATATTAATTTAAATATGAACATGCCATGACAGGGGAAGAGATAGAAAGCCAATATTTTCAGTCAGCTGGTCAAATTTAACAATTAAACGATTTTAAGGTCAATTTTGCATAAATAGTTCATTAACTTTACACTCACCCTGTGAAATCTACTGACATGAAGCACAATAAGTGTCTCAAGGTGTGTGTGTGTTTTTTGTTCAACTTAGTAATCTTGTCAGCAAGATGATGCTGAAGGAATGAAGAGTGACAAGTGTGTGTTTTTGTGTATTTTTGAGTGTGTGGATTTGTGCGTGTGTCTCCGAGCGCAAGATCAATGAACACAAACTAATCTCACCTGAATGCCTGTCTTCCTCACACACACACACACACACACACACACGCACACACACACACACACACACACCCACACTGAAAACCTCAGACTTAGAGTGTAGTGACCCAGCAGTGTACTAAGATACTACGTTGCTTGTATCGATATACCACTCCACAAAAACTGAAAGGAATGATAATTCATCATCATACAGCACATGCACTGCAGGGTTTATTGACTGTAGGGGGCCAGTAACTTCATGGAGTCACCTCAAATAATTTTATACATATGACTTATTAAACCAGACCCAGAGATGTTTGTAGGATTTTGGTACATTTGGCTGACAAAGAAAAGAGATATCAAGGAAGAGCCAGCACATCTCTTTCTGAGGATAACAGGCTAGCTGTTTCCCTGAGTCTTTATCCTAACGTAGGCTAGTGTCACAACAAAAGTGGAACACTATTTATCCGTTCAGTTGGCTCTCTCACCAAGAAAGCCAATAAGTGTTTCCCGAAATGTAAAACTATCCTGTCACTAACATTTATCACGTGCTGCGTATTGATTTATTGTTGACCACTCTGGACCATGTTCCAAGTCCCTGTTCTCTATAGCTTCATAGTAGATATTACTTCTGGAGTTCATTTGAGAGTTATTCATGAACCTTAAGCCTGTTTCCTCTAGATTGAATCCCTGCCCTGCTGGTCACCTTGTCCGCCAGCCATTCATGCCCTACTCAATCCTCAGTAGGTTTTATGTGTGTCACGGCCAGAATGGAGTGTGCCTGCTCAAAGATAGCCCGGTGGGATTGAAGCGTCCACCCAGCCCCTGGCTTTATTACCTCCATCTGTTTCCTGTGAGCGAGCCCCAGCTGCAGCAAAATAACAGTGGAGCATTTGGGAAACGCATCAGCCTGATTTAGGAGTCAAGGCACTCCCTCCACCACCCCCTCCCCGTCCATCTCCCCGTAGCATCTAGGCGCGATGTGCTGCATTTCACATAGGCGCGTTTCTTAATAATAGGAAAAATCATGCCTCTTTTCCTTTCTTTCACTCTTCATTACCTCCACATTTGCCTCTCCCTGTCAGTTTCCACTTCCTTTTAGGATGCAAGTGTCATCTTACTCATCACACTCCTGTTGCTTTCCTCTACCTCCTGCGTTCTCTCTCCCATCACCTTTAACCCCACTCTCTCAAGAATACATGTTATTTAGGATGCTCTCTCTCCCTGTAGCCCTGAGAGACGTCCACCCTTGGGGTTAGTCTCATCTAACTGTCCCTTTATAGATCGCTCAACTTCCTGTGAGCTCAGTTGCTTTCACACATAGCAACCACTACATACTCACACACATACATGCAATGGAGAAATCCCAAATCCCTCCCCGTTTTCTCCTGCTTCTCCTCTTATCAATAATTCAAGCCTTATTGATGTCAGCTTAGGCAGGGGGAGGCAGAAGGGGCTTTGAACAGAAGGTCAAGCCTCACCAGGGCCCCTGGGATGGCATTAATTAGATACTTCCTGGTGCCCCCTAAACAAACACCTCCACACTAGATCTGCTCTCATTACCCTTCCCTTCGCAGCGGGTACTGAAAACCTTGACATATTCACACAATAACACCAACCACTTTCGCCCTTAACTACTTTCCTGGGATGGGTCCTTACCCACCATGCCAGACACACACTGACACACACCTGCACAAGCTGACCTCAAACTGTAACCAAGCCCACGCAGCTATTTCTGTTTCCACTAACACTGTGGTGTTTATACTCTTTCTCATCTTGCCTGACCTCCAGTCTAGCCTCTCGTGGACTTATCACTCCTTATTACCCATCACTCTATTTCAAACTGCCCACCACCACTCCCACTGATCCGAGTTTCTGTCCCAGCACCTCATTACAAGAGTGATGGCTCACTCACACTCCCCATCAGGCTGCCTGAGGTAGCCGCCTCCATCCTCTTCTGTGGCCATCCATCTCTGTAGAAAGGGGGAAGGAGAGAGAAATGTAAAAAGGGAGTGTCAAGGCAGACAGATACAGTGAAGGAGAGCAGAATTGCTGGCTGTTAAATGAGACAAAAGTCTTGCTAAGTTCACCTTGTTGGGTAGAGTTCATCATTGCTTTTCTTTTTGTTGCCTATAATATTCCCCTCTGAGATGCTGAAACACCAGAAATACCCCCCCAAAGACCCAGAGGCTACAATGCGTAAAAGTCTGAGTTGCAGCATTTTTGTTAAAATATTATGCCACATCAAGTCTTTGCTCCAGAATAGGCATCATTATGCATATGAGCTGGTTGAATAAGATTAAATGTCTGCAACCTGGCAGCTCTACTTAACTCACTGGCTTAAGTATGGACTGATGAAACTGATTGTGTGCTTTAGGGCTGTGTTGATTACACTAGATGAGATATGCATCATCTGATGTGATGCGGTCACAGTACCCACAGAGATCATATAGTAGGAACACAACCCAACCAAAATCCCACCAGCAATTACAAAATGTGACCCATAGCTATCTGCCCACTCACTGCTATTTTTGCAACCCTAGAAAATACTAGAAATGCATCAAAGAGGCAGCAGAGACACAGACCGGAAAAACTGCAGATCCTGGACCAGTGTGACAAAGTAAGTACAGCCACACTGCCAGATGAACTGAACTCTGTATATTTACATTTTGAATCAGGAATGTTACAATGGGCAAAATAACCTCTGCTACTCTGAGCAGACCTCTGAGCAGAGCTGACTGACCTGAGGTTGTGAGAACTTATCTGAACGCTGACCTTTGGAAATGTGCAATGTATGGCAAGTATTTTTGCATACATATTCAACCTTCCACAGGCCAGAGTCCCCAAATGCTTCACAACAGTAACAGAGTGAATGGGAATATGGTGAATGTCAGCGGTGAAATATCTTAATGCAGATCTAAATATGGACACTTTCCATAACAGGCTGTCATCTATTAAATACACTACCAACTGCAATCAGATTAGTTACTGATGTTAAAACTTTTACAGCGCAGGCTAAGAAGCCATTTTAATTAATAACATTTTAGTGAAAAGTGGTTAAGAAAACAGATAAGTTAATGTTTATTTATCATACATTTATGAGAATGAAAACTGTACATTTTAATTATATATTGTGTATGTAAAAGCTCAATTAGGGGCAAAGGCTGGAAATCAGCAGTAGCTTTTTACTCTGTGCAGTACTTCAGTGTCATACTCTTTAATGCAATGCTATTAAACATCCCTTTAAATTAAAATGCACATTACTTAGTAACATGTTATAATAATGTATGGCTTCAACTTGTAGTTCAGTGAAATACATATAATTTAGTAGCTCTGGTTATGCTCTGTTACTCTTAGCAAACTTGTTGTCATCAGGGTTTAATGGCGGATGGAGATGTATTTCCTTTCATTTGGTAAAGGTTAAACATCACTGAGCATCTTTCATTAAAAAGATTTAGGTGGCATCTTGTAATCCGTATCCTGCTCTTATTAATATTTTTATGGTACAAGTGGAACTGATTGTTGAGTTGATTTGATTCACCAAAGACAGTATGACTCATCTTGCACACATCACAAATGCCTGTACAACATTTCACGGCGCTCTCAGCCCGTGCCAGTAGCACAGCTACGAAGGCATACTGCCGATTAACATCCAAAGATTTTCAACTTTGAGGCAGTTTTTGGACTCATTTTCAGACATTTAGACCTCCTGGTTTTCTGGTGAGACAGCCAGTGAGAGCTTTTCAAACAAGCTGTGGTCCTTTACCCACAAACCACTCGGTCTCAACGTCTAACCACAGTGGCCAAATATACTGACACACACACATAACTCCACTGCAGGTTAAAAAGACATAGTTTATCTCTGAGGCAGCCCAGTAGGGAAGTGTCGAGCACACAGTCTGCCTTTAGGCATTCTTCAGCTTGTCCTTCTAGCAAGATAAAGGATGAACGGGTTGTCTTCCTTCCCTGCATAGTAAGTCTCATTTAAAGGGGAAACAGAGAGAAGACAAAATACCCTTCCCCACTGCTTTTGCTATTGATTGAAAAGTAGCAAGGAGAGTAAATCATCCAGCTATCCACTGGTGTATCATCAAGAGCCAGACGCCAAGCTTAAGATTGGATCTGTTTCTCAGAACATGAGGCCTCCAGCATCTTAGAGACCTCTCGTATCCTGATAAAAACATCTAAGGGTATTTTGTTCAAGCTTTTACCCTTCACCCAGACAGTATTATTCCCCTCACAAAGCCAATTCAGACCTGAGCTCTCTAGTCCACCCCTATCCTCAAGCAGACAATGTCAACACACTAAATATCACTTTCCATGAATCATTTCCCCTCAGAGTCCCTTATTTTGTTCTAGATCCACAGCTGAAAACAAAGGCTGGTGGAATTGGATATTAATTGTGTTCCATCAGAGCTGATTACTAGAGAGTTGTGCACGTAGCCGTTGTGTGCCTCCACACCAAACGTGTGTGTTTGGAGTGCATGTATGTGCATGTGTGGACACCGCGTGGGCTGGTGAATCACAAATCTATTTTGGTATTGAAGAGAATCAACACAGAGAATATAATTACAGTCATCTCTGTCAGTGCAGGGGAAGACGACAGTGGATGATGGGCCCTGCAGGTTGACTGAAACACTCGTGGAAAAGAACACAAGAACACTGAGCAATACCTCGCATTTGTTCAGTACCTATATAAACATTATGACTCCTGGAGTGCAAATTAATTTCAATATTATGTTTCTTGAAAACCCAGTGGGATATCCCTGGTGAAAATGAAACAAAATCCTTTGCTTTCTCTGAGAGATTTGCCCTCCAGGGAGCAACATCGCATCTTGGCAGATAATAAATTTTGTGACAACTTTCTTTTGACTGTTTTAGGTGCATTTTGCAAAATCTGATCAAAAATGTCATGGACGTTATTACTGTTTGGTAAAAAGAGGTCATCAAAACACTTCTTCATCAAAGAAGAATATGCTTTTTCAAATAGGAAAGAAAAGTTGTTGAATTAAACTTATATATATATATATATATATATATATAAATTTTTAAAACATTTTTAGCTGACCTATTATGCAAGTGTGCTGCTTGTCATTAGACTGCTTAATTATAAAACGTTGTTTGTTTGTCTGAAACATACTGACACTGTGACTGGTTCTGACTCGCTGGAGACCACATCTCAATTGTCATCATCACAAAACTGCCCCCAAACAGTCAAAATCCTCCAAATATCTATAAAGTCTTACTTCAGAAGTTCAGAAATTTCTGCATTTATATATACAGTATATGGATAATACTTTTTAAAGAACACAAGAGCAGAGGGCGCAGTACCCATGTCTTACAGGGTATAAAATCGACTTAAACAGTCTTAATAGATTCCCCTCTTGATCTTCTTTTTACTTCTGAGGCTTACATTCAGCTCAGCACTGTGGGCATCAGGGATTCTCACTGGATGTTTTATTCAGTGCAAATCTTGTTCATTTACCAATCTGCTTTTGTGCCAACTAGACAGAGTTGTCTTCTCTCTTCAGCTACGAAATTAAAACTGTGGGAAATAAAAATAGCCCTGGAGGCCACTGCAGAAACTCTTTAAGGGAGAATGTGTGGCTGACCTTGTGTCTGGATATACATTTGGGTGCAGTGGCGCATACACAAAGAGCACGTCTGTGGTTGAGCAAATGTTTTGTGCACGATTCTTTACTTTAATTAGATTGTCCAGTGAGTACTGTGGCGCAGTGTGTTTGTACATGTTTTAGAGAATCCTCATGTTGCCTGTATGGTATGATTGTGCATGTTTGAGATGGCTTAGTGAACACTATGTGTTTGACCTTCATTATGTGACCACACAGAGAGTGCAGGCATGGGTCAAACACACTCTTACTGGGCAGCGGTGGGAAGGAGGTAGACCTTATTAGCGATTAGTGCAGAGTCCCAAGGGGAGCCAGCCTCAATTACTGCACACAGCTTGCTTACCAAGCTACTGGGAGAGCCTAAATCCACACCACTAAGCAGCCTAACCCACATCTGGAGGAGACATCTCTCTCACTGAGCCAAGCAGACTTCAGCTTAGAGGAAGAAAAATTTCATTGGGTGTGATATACCAGGACTTTCATCCAAGTATTTTGTTTTTGGGGGGAAAAAACAGGATATGGAGACCAAAATGTGAACATGCGAGACAATATCTGTGATCATAGTGTTTTTGTCTGCCTCTCCCTTGCCTCTCCTAATCAGTTATGCTCTTCAAGATGCAAGTGTCTAAGTGTCAGCCCGCTGACTGCCGTAACCAGTGAACCAGCTAATTTCCCATTTCCATGGTCACAGAGAAACCTGTCATTCTCAGTACGTCCAATGTTAAAAAAACAAACCATCCGTCAGGAGCTCAAACACGAACCGTCTACACACAGGCTCCTGCAAGCTGAAGAAGACAACCACACACACACCTTGAGATTAGCTAGTTATTTATGATTAAAACCCTGAAAGAGTCAGGTACCATGATATTTTCTATATGAATTTATTTTGAGCCTGTATTTCAACACCTGTGAATTTAACAAATGATGTATACCAGTATGTACAAAGCAAAAGAAAAAAAAAAGATTCTGAATCTTTGTCCTATAGTTTGCCCTGTCTCTCTCTCTGCTCTTTTCTCTTCCCCTCACTCCCAACGGGTCATGGCAGATGGCTGCCCCTCTCTGAGCTTGGTTCTGTTGGAGGTTTCTTCCTGTTAAAAGGGAGTTTTTCCTTCCCGCTGTCACCAGGTGCAATTGTTGGGTCTTTACCTCAAAATATCAAGTGCCTTGAGATGATTCTTGTTGTGAAATGGTGCTATTTAAACAAAAATTAAATTGAATTTTTTAAAAATAGATTTTAACTTCACATGTGTGATGTCATTATGGTTATTAGCAGAATATTTTTGGGAGGCTTTTGCCTTTATGTGATAGCACAGTGAAGATTAGTTAGGAAAGCAGGGACAGAGAGAAAAGGTAAAGGGCCTCGGGTTAGCCTTGCAGCATATGGCCACCTGCTCAAACTGTGAGCTAAACCGGCACCCCACCGAAAACCTATATTACACAATGTTGCCAGAAGCATGCGCACACCTTGCTGCGGTCTGGAGCTGCTTTTCCAGAATCATTCTAGTATGATTCTAGCTTTGAGCCAACAGTTGCTGTAAATTTGTGACCACCAAAACTTCAATGCATTTTCCTTTGAAAGGTGTCCTAATCAAGCATGTCAGTGCTTTAAAACTCAATTCAAGTATAGACTTTGGTCCAAGTCAGGTACACATTTGTGGCCTCAAGTTTCATTGGGGAAATCTTGAAGCTTTTAGTTATATGACATGATCTTCATTGGCAAACTCATTTGCATTTTTTTTCTTTGCACTTTAGGGACTTATTTTCCATTTCAGCGCTAAGCAGCAGATGAAAACCACATTCAAGGCCAAAAGCTCTATTAGCTATATGATAGTAGCAGATATTTGCCAGTAGCTTAAACAAAAATGCTTAAAACATTAATCTTATTATTATAACAAGGATAAAAATATCCACCAAACCATGTCTGGATCCATGGGGTTTTCAAGTTGAAAATCAGGACAACAGACAAACACTGAATAATGCCAGCAGTAAATGTATACATTTTTCCATGAAGCCATCAGAGACAGAAACAAAGAGACAGGGGTCTAGGGACGTACAACAAAGGAGGGAGAAGCTGGGAGAACTGTCTCCGTGCTTACTTTGAAGGAGCTGCCACCCATGGGAAAGTAGTATTTTTTGTTGAAATTTCTTCTCACTGGCTACGTAATTGCAGCTTAAGCAGACACTAATGATAGTCACAGATGAAGCACTAACTGCTGTTTCTCAACGCGGAGAGTCTAAAATCAGACATTTCTCTCTGTGAGGAAACAGCTTTTTAAATCAACAGATCATCTTTCATATTGTCTCTTTGTTGAAGTCCATTTTCCACATTTCATCAAGGTCAGACCAGGAGGTTTATGTATTGAGTGCCAAGTATAACAATGTCTGCGTCAGCGGTGAAGTCCCCATCCAGAAGAGGCTCAGCTACAGAGGCTGACCTCTCAGTAACTCATAAACATCTCAGACACAAACATACATAACCATGCACAGTTAGCCCAATCCCCTTTCCCTCACAAGGGGCTAAAGACAAATGGATTAAAGCTCGAACTATTAAGACTCTTTCCTTCACAGCTTATACACCCTGAAAGTCCTGTAACAATGTCATCCTCAATAGCAACAAAACCACGACAGATAAAACCAAATCATGGGAGACAGATGTGCATGCAGATCCATAGTGAAATGAGACTGTGTGCTTGAGACCACAGGGGGAAAAAACCCTTAAGTTCAGATAGGATGAAAAATGGCTCCCTTCTCCTCTAGAAAGCATTTTCCACCTGGTTAAGTCGCACAATCTACCTTGAAGTGAGCAGAACAGTGAAATCTGCTCCCGAAAGACGAGGGGAGTGAGATCAAAGCAGCCCTGCAGGAGAGCAGCAACCAAGGCAGAACAGGATGTTCTATCTTGACACACGCGGAGGCCACAGGCCCACCGACTCTCTCCTAATGGCTGAAATACATGTTGCAATGAAGCATAAGCAGCCCACCAGACGGGACCAGTGTCTGGTTGCCGTACCCATGCCGTGGGCTGCGAGCTCAAGGGGATGAAGTTTGCAGTATTGAGAGCTGGCAGCGTTCGGGTCTGGTTCCGTATATTGCCGTGACCTTTTGCTTGCTGACTGAATTGACAAGCTTGTGAAAAGGTTCTGCTCTCTTGCAGACAGATCATGTGGATAGCTGACACTGATGCACACCAGAAAGCATAAACAGAAGCACGGAAAGGACAAAAGGGAAAAGGGAGGAATGTGGAAAAGTGGCTTGTTTAGACTTGAGTGCTTGGTTTTATGCTGTCTTGTCATCTTTGTGTTATGACAGCTCAGACAGAGCATAAAACCAAAGTTATAGCTGGTAATTGGATAGGGCAAAAGGCTCCCCGTGTGTGGTCTGTTGTATGACCCATCCAATCTGAAGGAAGAAGCTCAAACTCAGCTCACTGGTTGTGTTCACTTTCATCTAACCACAGTATGTCTGCAACAATTTTCCCTTTTTCTCTCCCCCATTTTCTCACTTCATCGGTCTAACCCCGCAGCAGTGCGAGAATGCCTCAGAAAAGTGTCAGCGCTGACTTGCTCTGGCACCTCCTGCCATCTGGCCTCTCCCCGCTGTGGTGATAGAGACATCACTGAATGACAGTGTGTGAACAGCCTCTTGTGGATTTGGAGGGATTGCGCATCAACAATAGGCGGTCACAGAACACAGGACATCTAATCAGCCCAGTTTTAACCTTGTTTTTTTTTTGTTTTTTGTTTTTTTTAGCGGAAGCACCCGGAAGAGCAGTTTGAGCAAAAAGAAAGTGAGGAAGTGAGGAGGGCACTTGAGGACTTTCGTTTCCCAGGCTGTTACTTTAGTGATTCACAGGCAGCAGTTCCCAACCTCGAAGCTGCAAACCAACATAATTAATACTTGAGTAGACCTGGGTGTCTATTCTTTTCTTTCCTCTGTTCTGCTCCTCTGTTCCTGCTTCTTTTCACAACATAATAATAGCTCAGCGCCTGCAGGCCTTCATTTGGGCTTGTTCTAAGCTGTGAGGAACATTAATATAAAAATAAATAAATAAAATGATTATTAGAATTATTATTATTACATATTAAAAGAAATTGTTTAACATTACTGGAATATATGCTTATTTGTTTTCTTGCTGACAGTTAACCAAGAAAGCCAGTGTCATGACTGAATGCTAAAAATAAATTTTAGCCAAGTATTAAACTTAAAACACCCAGAAACAGTTACTCTTCCTCTGACACCACCTCAAATCTCTTTATATGTTATATGCATTCAGATCCCACTTTGGTAGGTGTTCAGCAGCTTCTTAGTGCAAATATCTAACCAGTCAATCACAGGGCAGCAGCTTAATACATGTAGGTATGTACTGTAGAGATGGTCAAGAAAACCTGCTGAAGTTCAAACTCACCAACAGAATGGAGAAGAAAGGTGATTTAAGTGAATCTGAATGTGGCACAGTTGTTGGTGCCAGACAGGCTGGTCTGAGTAGTTCTGAAACTGCTGGACTACTGGGTTTTCCCACACAACCATCTCTAGGATTTACAGAGAATGGTCCAACAAAGAAAAAATATCCCATGAGCGGCAGTTCTCTGGATGAAAAAGCAATGCTGATGACAGAGGAAAATGGCCAGACTGCTTCAAGCCAATAGATAGGCAACACTTATTCAAATAACCACTCGCTGCAACGTTATGCAGAAGAGCATCTCTGAATGCACAACATGTCAAACCCTGAAGAAGATGGTAGGGTTCCACCCCTAAGGACAAGAAACTGAGAATACAGTTTGCAGAGGCTCACCAGAATTGGATAATAGAGGTTTGGGGAAAAAAAGTCACCTGGTCTGAAGAATCTTCATTTCTGCTACAATATTTAGATGGTAGGGTCAGAATTTGGCCCCACCATCCAAACGTAGGATAGATTCAGCTTCCCTTGTATCAACAGTTCAGGCTGGTGGTGGTATAATGGTGTGGGGGATGTTTTCTTGATATGCTTTGGCTTGATCTGAGCTTTGTTTAAACATTACAGCCTACCAGAGCATCGTTTTTGACCAAGTCCATTCCTTTATGACCACAGTGTACCCATCTTCTGATTGGTGCTTCCAGCAGGATAACTATCCATGTCACAAAATCACTTCAAACTGCTTTCTTGAACATGAATTCACTGCACTCAAATAGCCTCCACAGCCACCAGATCTCAATCCAACAGAGCACCTTTGGGATGTGGTGGAACAGGAGATTCACATCATGGATCTGCAGCGACTGTGTGATGCTATCATGTCCAACCTGATACCTAATAAAGAGACTCAGACATTTTTAATCTTCGACTCCGGCTGCTGGAATTTTTGTTTCTTGGAGCCATTTAGACGAGATGGGACAACTAGACGTTAGAAGCATAGTTAAACCACAACAAAAAAAACTTGAATGAAGCAGCTGGTTGTGGTGGTTGAAGTTGATCGTTAAAAAGAGACTGCTGCAAGAAATTCTCTGATGCTGCCGAATGCCTGAAATCAAAAGGTATGATGTAAAGTGGCTTACTAAAATGAAATTACTGTCTTGATCACATCAATCAAACACATTATGAAGAATTCCAGAAGAAAAATCCATTAAATTTTAATTTCATAGGCTCCCATTCATTCTGGATTCCCTTGTAATACCAAAGGTCCAGGGAGTAGGGGTTCAGAAATCCTAATGGGTAAATTTTATTATCAAGCCAGCTATTTGCCGCTGTTACTATTCTTCATTTTAAGCTAAGATATCTAACTGCTGGTTGCATTATCAGTCTTTTACCTGCAACTAATCTTATAAAGTCAACAGCACCTCATTAAGTTTAAAAAAGGTTCAGGTCACCTTGTTCCTTTATTTCTCCTACAAATCCACCACAGGAACAGTTTGACCACAACCTCCAGTTTTCAAATGTTATTTATTGTACAGTTGCTGTCTTTCCATAACTGACACAGCACCACTCTCCTCCGCTCTGAGCCCGATTTTGTTGCGAACACAGCCATCGGCCTTCACTCCCCTCTGTGTTCCTTTGCAATCTCATTTTCCCTCTCCTTCTGCTGGAACAGTTTGATTTGACTGCAGGACTGCAGCTTTCTCAGTCTCGCTCTAGCTGCAGGCTGTCTGTTAGATCAAGGCTTTTTGCTATTTCATCTTTAGACAAGGAGAAGAGGAGGAATCTCCCAAGTTCCTTGACTGAATAGTGCTGCTCGGCCCTTTTGACTTTAGTCAGAACATCATCAAACGGACAGTGTGAGGGAGGAAAGGAACAAGGGAGATTGAGGGGCGATAGACGGAGCTGAGATCAAGGTCCCGGCGGGGGCCATCACTCCCACTCGCTACACACTGATGATTCACAGAGTGGATATCTGTTGGTCGGCTCACCCTCAACTGCACATTTCTATCAAACAGGCAGAGATGGAACACAGAGAAAAATCTCACCTTCTGCTCTTACATTCAAACGGTTTTCCAACTGTGCAGCACGAAAAAAAAATCTACGCTCACCTTATTTACCACAGACTGTAAACTGAACCTCTATTAAATCAAAAGCTTGACTGAAAATATTAATGTGAATTTTGAACTCTTAAACAATAAAGTCAGCATGAGAAGAAATTTAAACCCTAATTGGTGCATGCTGTTAATGAGGCTGGTGGTAAGAAAAACCTCCCAGAATGCACCAGGGCTGCACCCACTGTATGCATATAAATGTGATTTACATAAAAATATGTTTCAAACCGCCATAACCTTGTACACTATAAATCTTCAGTTATAGTGCAGCTAGATTCTCAAATACATAGATCATAAATTTGGTACTGAGAAACTTTACTTTGTGTACTTTAGTTCAGATACTCAGATTTCCTCCAATTTCTCCCATTGCTGCAAAAACATGCTCAATAGTTTATCATCCCTACCTGGACCCAGCACACAAAATTGGGGCTTCACCCTTAAAAGTCTGGACCAACCCAGCTAGCTGTTAATAAGTCTGCAGCTTTGGTTTCAAGGTCTTGATTCACCCTCAGGTCATTTTAAACCAGCTTTGAATAACTTTAAAATCCAGTGAATTCATCAATTGCTTCCTCTACATATAAAGAGCTGTGAGACGGCTCAAATTAAACTCCTTTTGAAGTCCGCTCACCTTAAAATGGATCACCTTAACCCATGTTTTATTCATCTCCCTGCCTTAGTTTAAGCATGTTGCAGAAAGAAACGGGCCCATCCTTCATCATCCTATTTGGTCAGTCATGCCTCTGATCATTTTGCCTTTGCAGTTCATACTTGGAAGTTCACTCACACAGCACAATTTTCACAAGCTGTAAACACACATTCAGCATTGTCTTCCTTGTAAAGCACTTGTAGACAGACCGCAGAGGAAATGGGCTCTAAATGCTGCTGCAGTGATGCTGTAATGAGCCTTTGGTGGTGTTTAACACATCTGTCATTTGTCACATCCACCAACCATAAAGGTCAAAGGAATTTTTCAGAGTAAGCAGCACGCTGAATTTTTAAGTCGCTGAAACTGATTGAACTTGTGGGTGTCGACTAAGTTGAATTATGGCCTGGAAACCAGATGGTATAGACCATTAACTTCAAATGTACAGAAGAGGAGGGGAAAAAAACAAGCTTTGACGACTGGTACTCATTCTGTATAATAAGAAGCCGAGCTAGAGGGCTGTGTCCATCTAGTGTTCGGACTTGGTAACTGTAGCGTTAATGTGAAAGATAGCGTTTTACAGTATGTGTGCTGCAGGAACATAATGTGGTTTCCTGAGCTGTAAGTAAGCGAAAGTGCTACTGGCTTTTGTTCTGCACCTCAGCATGAGTCTGTTGTTGCATTACATCCTTCTAGCTGTGAAGATCTGCACTGATTACATGCAGTGCTATAACAAAACAGCAAGGAAACAATTCAGAGGAAGAGAATCATGGCTTTAAGAAAAAAAAACTGGTTTAAACCACTGTTTTATTTGGCATAATTTAAAATCATTTCACTGTTAGTTCATTTATACAAATATGCTTTTGTTATTTATAAAACAATTACAGATTTCTACAAATCAAGTTCCCAGTGTAAAAGCGTAGTACCACACGCACGGTAGCATACAGCTCCAGGACACAGACAGAGTCCACAGGTGTATGTTCCACTTTAACAGCATCATCTATGTGAATTTGGGACATGGAAAAAAAAATAAATTTTTTTAAAACGAGCTCACCACAGGTGACAGTTTTTAACATATCGTGCACTTACATTCAAACCTCCACAAACCTATCTGGGAAATATTCACACATCTTCTGGCAGATGTCAAACCGCATCACTGTTGTAAAAAAAAAAAAACAACAACCTCTTGCTTGGTTTGTACTTCAGTTATTCTAGACTTTACACAGGCCACAATCTAGGCTGACTTATTATATACCCGCTCAAAGGTGTAAATGAAAACTATAACTATAGCAAAAGGTTTTCTATATTTGCTGCCAGCTGTAAGCAAAAAAAAAAAAACTAAAAAAAAAAGCAGCTAGTCATTTAAAAAAATACTTTACAAAACGTATAAAAAGAAATCTTCAGATGGGACGATGCACGTTCCACCAACGCAGCCCTTTCTAACTGTATGTGCAAGTTGCACTTGTGCCTCGCGCCACCGTGCAGTGCAGAGAACCACAATCTGTTAAGACGCGTGGAACCGGAGGGCTTCGTTTTACAAATGCACAGACTTGCTGCACAAGATGTCAGTTTAGCACCTGTGTCTTAAAAAAAAAAAAAAACATCTGCAAGATGAGTGTAGTTACTGGCAGGAAGTAAGGCAGAGGGCTTCTGAAAATTCACAAAAATAAAACTGAGTTGGGTGGGACCTGTACTTAAATGTCTTGTGGCACTCGCAGCACTATGAGAACCTTTGGGTTTGACAAAGGAGGCTGCTATCGTCTTTGGTTTAGATAAGGCACCTAACCAAAGCAAAAGGCTCCTTTATGTTGTACACAATCTTCGGTTACATGATTAAAAAGGGAGCTATGACGCTGCTTCCTCTATGATGATACCTAACTGAGACAGTTGCGAATAAGCAGTACATAGCCAACGTAAGCCAGTTAAAACAAACGTTATACTGAATCAGTTAAGCGATGGTCATAGTTGCTGAATTTCAATGTAAGACAATAAAGTAACTGAAAAAAAAATATGGAGTTCAGGTTTATCAAATTGAAATATTAACTACAACACATATACATCTTACTGATCAAATAAACTACTACCAAAAACATATTTAACTTTGGCCATACTTGTAGGTTAAAAACATTTGTGGGAAAACAATAAAAAAAATCATTTACAGAGTAAATTCAAGATAATTAGACAAAAATAAAAATACAGCCTCTTTGACCCCCTCCCTGTCAAAGAAATTCTTAGGCATGGTTTTAAATGGCACTCAGTGTGAGTCTCAACAGTTAAAATGTAGACAGAGAAGAGCTTTTCTACAACCTGACTTCCTGACTGTGTCAGCTCAAAAAATCCTGTACCAGCATCAGTTAATTTGGCAGAGTCTTTATTACACCTGCTCCTCTATTACTGAAGAGGACAAATGGTCGGCTGCTTTTAATGGGTCCAACTTATTTTCAAAGACAGATTGGTTCTTGTGTGAGGAGAAGTGAAAGAGCAGTGCAAAAGGCTGGAGGGGCAGCTTGCCAACAGCTCTAACACGCCAGACTGAGCACAAGGGAATTGTAGAAAGGGAATTTAACCTTTAATCTGTGCATTTGGTTTAAGGGTTACTGGCATTCGCCCAGGAGTCATCAAACCATGTCTGGAGTCAAGCTGCTTGAAATTAAAACTTGTTCACCTTCTACTTGGCTGTTCATTATGTCTAAATAGTTAAAGTCAAAGTATCAGGTTGATGGTAACCTTGCTTGAGACTCATGAGATGCAACCTAGGTGAGAATTTGAGGTAGTCATTAGTTCTCCACCTGAACAATGGTAGATCTCTTCTCTCCAGTCAAACAGGGTAGTTTGGTTGGTTCATTGGTTTGGATGTTATTATGGCTTGTGGCAACCATTATCAGTATTTTATAAGGCAAAGCAGAGAAGCTAAAAATCTAGAACAGATGTAAAATGAAATGTGTAAATATCAAAAGTTAAAAAATGTAAGAAAAATAGAGGAGTCGCTCTCATTAAGGCATGGTCACTTTGGTGATGATGGCAACACAGTGAGATCCTCCCGGAGATGAATAAGGAAGAGAGGAGTAGCAGAGGTGCTGAAAACTGCCAGAGGTTGTACGGAGACAGCCACTTGGTGACCCTTGTTCCTCAAGCCTTCCCTTTGCATCCGTGGATCTCCACCATCTTCTCTCCACAGTCCAAATCTGGGAACCATTCATTACAACAGCACGCACTTCTCTTTTTTCTTTTTCGTGACTGGATACAACACTGCCCTCACAGCTTCAGAAAACACCTCCTTGACACCATCCTGCTGCAGTGCAGAACACTCCATGTATTTAACAGCCCCAATCTGCTTGGCCAGCGCATTGCCCTGCTGCTGGGTTGTAGGGGCCAGAGCCTGCTCCTTTAACTTCTTCACCGTTTCTGTATCACTTCTTAGGTCCTTCTTGGTGCCCACCAGCAGGATGGGCACGCTGGGGCAGTGGTGAGACACCTCAGGGTGCCACTTGTGCCTAACATTGGCATGTGAGGAAGGACTGCCAATGGAAAAGCATATGATGAACACATTGGTTTGGGGGTAGGACAGAGTGCGCAAGCGGTCATACTCCTCCTGGCCTGCCGTGTCCCACAGGTTGAGGCTGACAGTGCGGCCATCCACACTCATCTGAGCGCTATAGTTGTCAAACACTGTGGGAATGTACTCTTCAGGAAAGGCATTGGTTGTATAAGAAATGAGCAGGCAGGTTTTACCCACTGCCCCGTCACCCACCACCACACACTTTATGGTCTGCATCCTGCCTACGACCACTGGGGCTGCAGCACCTGGCAACAAGGGAGGGGGGGAAAGGCACCTGAGTAACTGTTAACTGCAGCACTTCATACCGTGTACTGATACACATTTAATTGCCAGCACCATCGTTAAACTGTAAATGTCTGATATCACACGACAGCAGTTTTATCAGCAGTACAACTTTTCACCCAGTTAGCAACCGAGCTAACTGTCGCCATCGTTAACTCATCGACGTAGAGTTCATTACCGTTACATAGGTACGCTACCATCCCAGATGCCCACTGATTAACAAATCGTATAAAAGTTGATGTCCTAAAGAGGACGGAGCGTGAATCGAAACCGAGAGACAGTTTTTTTCGGGTGTTTACACTTTCCCCACTTTACCGCTGTTCACTTTTAATACTAGGCGTTCCCCTAGCATCAAGCTAGCATAACTAGCATCGAGCTAAGGAACTAGCGGATTTGGTGGCTAACGGGCTAGCTAGTTAGCAAACAAGCTGAAAATTGATTTACAAAACACTTACTCAAAAAAGTGTGTTTATGACCAGTTATTGCCTCAGAAGTTTCTTAAAAATACTGCTCTATTTTTGTAGATACTTCAGTAGAAGTATCTGGCTGTAATACTGAAATATAACGGGTTTTGTGACTTACCGCCACTTGGCTTTCGATCTCTTTTTGCCTGGTATAGTCAATCACAGCCGCATCCGGGGAGCTGTCCGTCACGTAAAAACCGACGTAGGGAAGTAATGCATGTTGGTAATTATAGTTTTAACTTGTGACAGTCGTTTGTATGACACTAGGTGGCATTGTAAAGCTGTTCTGTTGTTCTTGTTGCACTCCTCTTTAGCTGAAATCGATGCGAAACAAGGAGTAACGCAATTGTACACTTATTACAGTATGGACCTATTTAACGCATGTATTTTTTATTTTTAAGATAATTTTCTAACACTTTTATTTTGGTACATTACAAGTATTTGACAGATTAAGTTGCTAAATGCCAAATCAATATTCCATATCCAAACTATTTAGCCTTTAAAATATAGAATAGAATAGAATACAATAGAATAGAATACAATAGAATAGAATAGACTAGAATAATTTTATTGTCCACATTAGTTGAAAATTGTCTTCAGTTCACCAACTGATGATAATCACTAACACACATTCATACATATACATATATAAAACTTAATTTAAACTTTTAAAAATATCACAACACCATATTATTTAGTATACTAATTGCATTTGGCACAAGTGATCCTTTATACACCTTTTTACTAGCTAAGGGTATCCTATATTGCACCCTATTCTGCAGTATATCTTCTTAAAGCAAAAAACTTGATGCAAACAAAAATACTTCATGCCCTCTTATTGTTCTTGCTAATGTTCACACATTAGAAAACTTTCACACTGTTGCCATGATTTCATAATAAAGGGTCTATTTAATATTTCATCCTTCATTTTCTTCTGCTTCTCCAGGAAGCTACAGAACCCAGTGAGAACCCATGTAGACATGGGGAGAACATGAAGATGGGGGGATTTGAACCTAGGGCCTGTTTGCTGTGAGCTGACAGTGCTAACCACCACATCCCCTTGCTGTACTCTGTTTTAGATTTTGTATTTAAAAAAAAAAATCTTAATCAGTAATTCTACAGATGACAGACGTTAAGAAAATCCCCGGGTTGCCGCTGGCTCTGCCCCGATACTAGTGATGGGTCGGTCGCGAACGAGCCGGCTCTTTGAAGTGAACGACGGAAGCCGGCTCCTGCTAGTGAGCCGTTTCTTTTTTCTTTTCGTTCCTTTCGCTTTTGTTTTTTGATTTTTTTTTTTGTTTTTTGTGGAAGCCGCATGTGATACACAAACACCAGAGAGGGAGGTGCTCCTGCAAAGTTCACTTGGAGACTGGAAAGAGCTAGAGGAAGATGCTAGTGATGGGCGAACGATCCGGCTCTAAGAGCCAGCTCTTTGAAGTGAACGATGGGAGCCGGCTCCTGATAGTGAGCCGTTTCTTTTTTTTTTTCTTTTGTGGGCGCTGCACGTGATTGGTTAAGATGAGTGGCAGCATATGAAATTTAATATCAAGCATGCTCCACAAATAACCTGCACAGACGTATGCGAACTGTTCAGCCATCAGTGCAGTTAGAAGAACAAAACAGGGCAGGTCATATAAAGAAGGAGAAACAGCATCAACCCCACAAAGGCTCTTGGTTTTTCTGACTACCAATCTTCTGTTTTATAATTTGTATTTGGAGCACTTTATTCTATGTTGAGTATATAAAGAAACATTTGATATAATGTATGTTTTTACATTATAATTCATTTTACACTTTTTTTAAGTAAAATCTGATGAGCCACTTGGGAGCCGGAAGAGCTGGTTCTTCTTTGGGAGCCGAGCCTAAAGAGTCAGCTCTCTGAGAAGAGCCGGAATTCTCATTACTAGCTGATACCAGCTCGTCCACACTTTGCGTCCATGTAAGGTGTGTGTGCATGAGGCTCTGCTGGGGGTTGGGCAGCTCTCAGGCGCCTGGGGCCTTGGGGCCGCATTCTCGACTCGTGCTGGGGGGGTCGGCCTGCGGGGGGGGTGGGCTGCTCATTGCCTCTGGCTCTCTTGCCCTTTGGCCATGGGGGCTCCATCTAGGGTCTCCCTCCTTCCTCCTCTGGGGTGTGTATGCAGATGTCATTGAGATGTGTGGCCACAGGTCTCCTGACCTCCAGGTGGGCTGTGGATGGCCCGGGTCACCTGGGTCTCTAGATCCCGGGGGCGTGGTTGCGGCTTCTCACCCTCATTATTGAGTACGTTTCACGACAGAGACACACGCACATACATTAAAACATAACACAGCAAGATTGTGTGTGTATGTATATATGTATACCTAGGTCTGTCCCCTTATTTGTTCTGTTTTCTTCCCTCCTTTTTTTCTCTCTCTCTCTCTCTCTTCTACGTCTCAGTCTTTCCTTCCTGCCTGTCATATTTTGTGGACAATAAACAAAATGAATGAATAAATAAAAAGCAAATTGGTACAGTAATGCATTTGGATCATTATTCTGTTTGCAAAAACTGCCAGACATGACAGGCTAAAAAAAGAAAACTGTCCAGTACATGATGCTGAAATTAAGTCACCTTAAGTAGGCTACATGTACCTCAACACTGTATTAAGTAGCACTTGAGTAAAGGCACTTTGCAGCTTCCCACTAATGCCCAGTCTAACATGTTTTCATTCAAATTATGCATTTTCTCCTGCAAACTTTAGGAATACAAGTCCACACTTGACCAAACATTTCCAATGTAGGCCTATTATTGCAAAAACAGACCATATAACCCATAGAACATTTAGACATAAAAGACTTCCTTCTCATGTTGCACTTCCAATCAATCTGACTGCAAATGAGGAAGGCTGTTCCTGCATTTGACCATTTTAAGAGAAGTCTACAGACTTAAATGCCTCCACATAAGGAAAGGCCATAAACAATCCTGTCGCCTGTCTTTTGGACCTCATCCTCTTTGGTGAGCACCAGTCTTTAAGCTCATATATCACATATTCACCTTCAGACAAGTTATTATTCCCACTAATTCAGCGCTTTCAGGTCACTGCAGAGTGAAGCTGAAAGAGGGATCATGTTGGCCTCCTCCGTCCTGCACCCTTGGAGATCTGCTGTTGATGTCACCTCTTATACACTGTGGTAGGTTAAAAGGCCAGTGGTGACCAACAACCGGACACTTGAGAACACAAAGAGGCACCAGTTTATTGCCTTTCCCAAGAGGTGCTGGCGTCACTGAAGCCTATAAAGGGAAAATTCCCACTGGGACCCCTACACCCACAGTCACCCTCCACCCCAACCCTTACACCCCACTATTCTGCCAGGAGATTCCCCGGGACGTCTGCAGCATTTCCATGACTACAACTACTGACAGGATTGGGGGTGACTGTGTCAAGAGATGCAGCAAGAGGGAGGTCAGACGAGAGGGAGGGAAAAATGGAGGGGTGACAAGAAGACAGAAAGGGCTGCAGCTGATGCAGAATCGAGACCTTGGAAGTGAAAGCTCTCAAAGCAAGAACAAAGCAAAGCGCTACAGAACAGCACAAATATATATCACGCAGGGACTTAACTGGAGCACATTTCTCAGTCAATGATGACACATCTTCACATCGCCATCTTTATTTATCTTCTGGTATTTACAAAACCACATAATACAGTGAACAACAATCACTGCCGTTCAATAAATTTATAGAATCTTTAGACATAATATAAACATGCCAAAAAACAAAACAAAAAAATCCCCCTAACAGCCTCTTCTTCAATTTGTAAAGTGCATCAGAATGATGAGGCCTCTCAACAAGAGGATGAACAATTCAATATTGTACCGAGTTCAGTGAGGACTGTAAGACAGCCAAGTTCGAGAACACGATGATCACTTAACAGAGAGGTCACAGTATTCACAACATTTGGACGCGTTCCTAAAAACAAACAAACAAACAAAAACAAACCAAAGAAATGTTTTGTTCCGTGCAAGAGACTTTAAGGGCTTGCCAAACTGCACTTCGGACAGCACACTTGTACGTACTAGGCACCGAGTCGTGTTCACCTGGTAGCATTTTTTATTACCGTGACTTAAGCATCAACCTGTTCTACAATTGAAGATGCAGTTTTGCGGTCCTGTTGCCTGCAAAGGACACAAATGGGTGTAAAAAGAGGTAGACTGTACACAATCCACTATCATCATACTGGGTGAAACAAGAGAAATTATCCCTGATGCTCCCAATACATTGTCCTTTTATGAAGAAAGAGGCTAAACATACATACATACGTTTCACACAAATCAAATTTTGATGAACTACAGTTGACGGTGAGCTGGAAATAGTCACAGAACTGTAAAGGCAGGAGAAATTTGAGCAGACACATTCTTTTTCCATCACCTCCACAGTGGCTGAGGAGCAGCAGCAACGGCGGTGCCAGCACCTCTAGGAATTTTGAGGCCAGATATCCTTGAAGCAGTTGGGATTTTAGAGCTAGCAGGAGTGGGGCTTGTGCTTGTCGTCTTGGCGGTTTTATTTCGGGCTGCCGATATGACAGCTGTACGTATGGTCTTGGCTGTGGTGGATGATGGGCTGTGGGCAGTGCTAGGCTGGCAGGGAACCTGAGACTCAGAGTTTGGAGCGAGACGTTTGGAAACACGAAGAGGAGTCCCTCTGATGAAAGCTGGCTGGGTGCTGCCAGAGGCCTTCTCCAGTAGAGATCTGTCTGAAGTCCTGCGGGTCAAGGTGGCCTTCCCTGGAGCCTGTGTCTCACTTAGAGTTCTCTCCCGCGTGCTGTTACTTCGTTTCACCTCTGCCTGTACAATGGCTGCGCGAGAGATTGGAGATGAACGCATTGATACACTACGAGGACTAGTCAGGCGGGTAGGGGTGGATGTGTTTGTAGGGGACGGGCTTCCACTTGAAGGCTCGGTTTTAGAACGCACTCTGGGAATGCCTGTGCTACTGGAAGGACCTGCGCGTGACACAAGTCCCCTCTTGGCTCCTATCCCACTGCGTACAGGGATTTTCATGGCGCGAGTCTCTTCCTTTGATGTCGGAGACGCTGGAGTCGACCCCTCTCGAAGGTCAACCTCCCTTTCTTTCCTCCACTTGGAGCAGAGGCTTGGTATGGGTCGTGGGAGTGGTGAGGCTGGGGGTGATAAGGCATCATAGGATCGAAGGCCTTTCACCAAGGTGTGGCATTCCAGCGTTTCACCGACACGGGAATATGTCCTTGTTGTTTCCCTCTCGGTACTTGGCAACTCAGCGTCCTCTTCTGGCTGTGTCTGGTTAAACTCTGGTAGACTGGAGGGTATCCAATTCTCCTCCACAGGTGTGGACATCACGTCCGTGCGTGTCCGGTTTGTTAAAACTGCATCAGGCAAAGGCGTCACAGTACTTGCTTCAATGGAGGGTGTGTCTCTTGTCTGTGGTTGTGACTGGCCTTCCACTGGAGCTTTTACAGTTGACTGGTGTTTGGTCTCAGATCTCGAGTACCGCATGAGCCCAGTACTGTTGTCACTACACAACTGTATTCCACTAATATGAGTAGCCTGTTGTAGATCCTCATTGACACAAGAGTCGTCAGACTTAGAGTGAAGAGAACGATCACTGGCTGTTACCAGCAGGCCAAAATTGTGTCTGTGAGTGGAAGTTCTGCTTTTAATGCACTGGGTTGGTGCGCTATTCATAGCAGCAGAGTCTGTATAGGAACGGTTTACCAAAGCCATGTGCTCCTGTGAAAAATTCACTTCTTTTTCAATTTCCGTTGACTTGGCTTGGCTTTGCCTCACATAAGCAATGTTCTCAGGTCCATGTTGTTTCACCGCAAAGCCACTTTCATGCTGTGAACGACTAAACGTCGCTGCCTCCGTGGTCAAGTTTGTCTCTTGGCTGTGCTGACCCCTGTTCCCTTGGCCAAGGACAGGGTTTCGGTCAGTGGGGGAACATGTGCCATCAATCTCTGGAGAGCTGCAGAGACCGGCAGAGGTCTCATGGTCAGAAGAGCTGTTTGAGTGATAACTGGTTGATGTCGGGCTGCTGCCCAACTCGGGGAAGCTCTTGAACACTGGTGAGTTGTATAGATGAGTGTCGTTGTGAGGGTATCTGCGGGAATCGGAGCTTCTAAGACTACGACGGCTCCAAGTGTAGCTTAGGTTCCTCTCTAGAAGTTTTTCCAGCTCATCCTGGTTGTCCTGACTGGGAGGCTCTCTGGCCAGACTCATGCCTAGGTCTAGGCCCGTGCAAATGGCCAGAGAGCGACGCTTTTCTGCCAACTCACGTTGACGTTCCAGACGTTTCTGCTCTTTCAATTCACGTTCTGCATTTTCCTATGAAAAACAGAAAGAGAGGGAAGTTGCTCAGGGATCTTTAGCATACAGCTGTAAGTCCTACAGTGCAATTTTCTATTGACAGCTTCTAACCTGGACTGCTCTTTGAAAACGGTGGCAAAACAAATGAAAGACCCTGCAAGCCTCCTCTAGTTTAAAAGTGCTATCATCTTCACAGAAGAACTCAACCAGGGCCTGACTCGACATCCTCATACCCTCTACCTCATCCTCTGCCTCCTTCAGACGCTCCTCAGCCACCTGAACACAGACAGAAAGAAACACTGTAATTGGACAGATTCATTACACTTCAATACAAGCCCAGAATCTCAAATATGAGGTAATCTGGTGTATTAAACTTCAAGTTGGAGAAATCAATATGTTGCATACCTCAAGAAAAGGTTGCGTCTGCTTCTGAATCTCTGCCTCAGTCTGTACATTTGCCATGAGGGCCACAACTCTGCTTTTTAACTTGGCTAAGTCATCAAGCACAGACTCTTCGCAAAACCTGCAAAGCAGGAGGGGACAAATACATGCTATTATTTTAAGAACTGTACAGAACCAGGTGTGTAAACTTTATGTCTCAACAATGGGTGCATAATTAAAGACAGGAAATAAATGACTCCACTTGATCCAAAGCGTCTAGGAATTAGTCATAAAAGGCCTGCTCTGCTTTTTCTTATTTCCTGTCATATATACTCTTACAATGATGGATGCTCATAATAAACATGAACAAAAATTCAAATAATGAGGTCAGCACCTGTCCATGTAATCCCCATAACCCAGAAGTTATAGGCTGCAAACTGCTCAGAAATTTCTCTCTACTCTTGTCTCTATATGTCAGTGACATTCCTAATATGGCCATCCCAGGTGCACAGCCACCCACTGTTCAAACCTTCTGTTTACTAGGGGCAGTCAGCCCAGAGTGTGTGAACTCAGTGGCTGCACCAAGGCCCAGCATAAGATAAATAGTAATATTTTAAACTGTGAGTCATGTAAAGCTACTGTAATAGAGAGCAGGAATAAAAATGTTTAGCTGGAAATGAGCACAACAGGTCCCCCCTTAAAAAGATAGCAAGAACACAGGAGCATGGGTGCAGGAACTGAGATCCTCCTAAGGACAGTCATCCCTTAGCACCTTGCTGTAGTCAGTAAGAAATAAGAACATAGGCAAAACTCTCCAGCAGCTCAAATACTGGCTATCATAACCCACTTTCAATCAGGCAGCTTTTGCTGACAGCTGGGTGTTTTGTTGTTGTAGTAGAGTATTGGAGGTATTATTGTTAAGCAGGGCGTATATATTCTTTCAGACTAAACTGTAGGATCTGGTTGGATTCAGATTTGTGGAAAGAGACCGACCTGGAGGCGGAGCCAACATGACCTAGTTGGCTGGGAAATGACAGTAAACTCTGGTCCTTTTTCACAGCTTCCTGTGGGGACAAACACAAATGATTAATCAGCCATTGTTTCAAAGGAAGCAAAACATCATTTACCAATGGTGAGAATACCAGACGCTCTGCAGAGCAGTCTGGTTTGAGGGTCTTCGTCAACTATTCTTTTTTCTTAATGGTCTCACGTGATTTTCTTGCAAAAAACTCTCATTCAACAATATGAAAACCTTTTAAATGTAGAGGCCCAGCTTTTCAATAATATTTCCACACAAATATACAACTTCAATATATTCACTCCTGGAAAATATTTTCCTCAGCACAGATTAGGTAAAATGTTTTACTTCGTCTAAATTTCAGATCTTACCATAGCAACAAAATGCAGCAAATTCATGCCTGGCTTGTTGGCTTTGGTGTCAGCCAGCTTCAATAGTGATGAAATTCGAAAACCAGCAGCATTTCCCGCATATCCACCCTGAGAAGACGCACACACAAGGTCAAAATAAAACACACACAAAACACATGACAACTTTAAACAAACAGTGATTCAAACCTAGGTGCACAGTCTGAGTGTCGCCTCTGAACACAAACCCAGACCACGAGCTACTGGGTTACTGTAAACAGATAAAAGAATCAAATCTGCTAAAATAAAATAAAATAAAGAAGCACTCACTGCATTCATATAATTCCCTGCTTTGAGGACCAGGCGAAGGATGGAGTGTAATTCTGGGCAGCTCAGCAGTTCTAGGAGCGTGAAAGACAGATTTAATACTGCGCTTCAAGGCTGAAAGAATGTGAATGAGACTGACACGAAGGGCATGAAATGAGTCAGCAACTTTGTTCTGACACTCAAATCGACTATTGGACTAAACCTTTACACAAAAAAAAAAAGAAAAGAAAAAGAGAAAAAAGTTAGTAACAGCAGGTTTCTTAAAGTATTTGGCATCCAGAATAAGTTAGCTCATTTGCATTCTGGTTCCTGGCTTTTCCGCAAATACAAGCATTTAAAAGGGTAAAAGGGTCCCAGATCTTTATAGTGCTGGAGTACACAACTCCCTGCTGTTACTTTACCTCGGGCTGCCTCCCTCAGACATCTGGCTGCCACACACAGAGAGGTCACAGCAGGGTCAAACTCTTGCTGCAGGATCATGGCATCCAGACGAAGCCGAAAACTAGAGGAGGAGGAAACGGGGGAATAGACTGATCAATCGAGAGTGACGATTGATGACTAATGGCATCAGTCTGTTGGAATGTTTTTTGGTAAAAATTTTGGGTTGAGGAAGCAAAGTACCTGGGAACTTCCACCAAAAGCAGCATAAAAAGATCAGGCTCTCCAAGCCAGCTCCGGTCTCCACTGAACTTCTTCAGGCGAGACTCCTGACAGAGAACAGATGCTGAGTAAAGTCTAAAGTCTGGGTAAAGCTGCGAACATCCCATTAATAGTCAGCTTTACTATCTTTTAGTGTAGTACTTGTCTGAAAACAGACCACATCACATGCAACATTGTGTAATGGCTAACTCTTGATCATCCTAAGCAGAGCCAGATGATGAGTTGGAGAAGGAGGGAGGAGAGGAAGAAGCTTCTCACTGTTGCATTTGTGTGCCAGAAAAGGCGTTTTTACCTCCTCGTTGTCAGGCAGCAATTTGCAGAGCTCTGTGAGCTTCTCCGCTCCGTAACGGCCTCCAGCGCCCTGCCTGATATCCTCAACTATCTCCTTAGCCGGCCTGCGGAAGCACAGAGACAATTTAGTATGACATCATTTGCCAAGCACTGGTCTTTTCAGCCTGAGTCAAGGTACAGCTACCCAAAAGAAATAAGTGTAATCAGCTCTAGTTTTGCAATGATCACAGAATAAAAGAGGCTTATCCTGTTCTTATCAAAGTGTCACGGAGGGAGGGTCGATTGACGCCACACCAGCGTTCAAAGTGGCATAGCTACTGGGCAAATAAAAGGCAGACGTGCACAGACGACGACTGAAGGATGACGGGGGTGAAAGACCAGAAACTGAGATGACTGGCTGTTTGACCTCTGACTTAGTTTCTCTGAGTGATACATCTGTCCTCTGTTTCAGCAGTTTTCCATTATCCTCTCCCACATTCCCCCCACAGCCCATCACGCATACTCATACTACAGTTTGTAGCTCTTATCCTCAAACAAACTCACCCCATTCATAACTCAGCAGTCACATCCGAATCTTTGTCTCACACCAACAGGTAAAGGTCAAACAATGAAGATATCTAAAGCACCCCACCACCACCACCACCAAAAAAGGAACGTCCACTTCTAAACATAAAGACCTTTTGTTAATTGCCCCCAACTAAACCCACTGAAAACAAAACACAGAAAGAGGCCGAATATAAATAAAAGGAGGAAATAATACTGAAGGGGCGACTCAGACACTGATAATACAAAAGTTGATTTTGTCTACACTCCACCCACATTTGAGCAGTAGCTCTGTCTGTCTTCAGACGGCGGGCAAATAAACTTCCAACAAGACAGCTGTTTGTGTGCCGAAGAGGCTCTTTTCACATAATGGCTTCCCCTACGTGTCTCAACAGATCTAGTTTAGAAAAGAAGCGTTTTCAATTGAGCCTCATGGAGACATGCCAACCTCTCAACTTAGCCCGTTTCTCTCTTGCAATTCCAAGTAAACTGAGTTCTAAGAAGATGTCATCCATTAGGTTCACTGCATTACATTTCAGATGTTAAACTGTATGTAAATGTGTTGGCATGATTATAAAAGCCTCCCATTCACTGCAAGAAGTGCAGCTTTGTTTGAGCCAAGCAAACATGCTAATCAGGCTTTTGCGGGACAGATGAATATGACAAGTCACCAGTGAGGTCTCTCTCTGCAGGGGGTAGCTTTAAGATTAGACACTCTTTAAGGGCATCAGCAGGTGCTGACTCTGGCTCCTGAGGCTAAAGCCAGCCACTTATTTACCACGCTCCTCCAAGAGCCAGCCCAGCTGTTCAGGGTGCACCGTCCACTGCAATATACTCCGTCTCCTCCCTGACACCAGACATCCTCTCTCCTGATGAGGCTTCACACTTTAACACTGACACCTGTCTGCCTTTGACATATGGCCACACTCCAGTTTAACTCAAGTCAAATAGTCTTCCCCTGGGCACAGTTGTATGCATCCCAGTTCAAACAGCCTTCAGTACTGGTGGCAGCTTGATCAAACCCAGACGGGAAATACCGCTGTTGTTACTGCAAATAAAAATCCTCATCCGTGCGATTACAATTACTTTCTCAGTTACTGTTAAACCTTTGAGATGTCAGCAAACTGTAAGAAAAATACTCACGTGCTTTGCAATAAATTGACAAATGACTTGTCCAACTAACAGCCCAAACCCTCAAAGATTTTCAGTATAAAGTGATATTAAATAGAAAAAATGACAACCCCTCATCTTTGATAAACTGGATACCAAGTATGTGGGACAACCAGCAATCTGAGGTGCCTCAGTGATGTCACATGGTTGGTCCATTGACCAAAAACATTAGGCAATCTGCCAGAAGTTATTTTTAAATGCTTGTCGATTTTTTGAGTCACAAGAAAATCTCCTGAATTACATCATTTCTGCTCTTGACTGCTATAAACAAGTTGATTCCTGCATCAGGCAGAGCTCATGTCATCTACTTGAACTGATAAAGAATGCTAATACCTAAGTGGCATTAAGACATATGGACATAATACTCCTGTACTTGCCAAACTACGAAGACTGCCTGTTAACATCCACTTTGCTTTTAAAATGATCACTTTGAATTTGAAAGCAATTAAAGGCCAAATTAACCCCTTATGTCAAACTGGCTGTTGAGATTAGACTAGCCATATCATTTGAGTCTCTTGAACCTTAAAATATCTTTAATTACAAAAGCTTTTATAAATGTTTGCTCTGTAGTTGTGTTCTGTGGTCCTTATCTTCTTTCCTTTTGACCCTTTTTGTTTAATTCATGATAAGTGGTTCTTTCATGACTTTCTTCCCATTACTCTTTGTTCTTTAAAAAAAAAAAAATTCTCTGAACCAACTGAAACATTTTAGTTGTGAGAATAGTTTTTTAAGCTTACATCTTGAACTGGCGTAGAAATATTCCAATGTTCATACTGCGTTTGGAGTCCAATAGGGAGATCTGTACATAAAGAAAGGACACATGTGAGGGCAAGAAAACAGAAAAATGTGTAAAAATCTCTCTGCACCCACATGATCGGACCTCTTCTGAGGTATCCTGAGGGGATCTGCAGCGCAGCAGTGCAGAACGCCGCCTCAGGGTGCTGGTTCGGTCCCGAGGCTTACTGTCCTTCTGACCAAACAGCTCATCCAGAGAATGGAGGTCTATGGGGAACTCCTCTTCATCTGGGGCCGCCCCGCTCCACACGCTCTTTCTGCCCTCCACCTTCTCTTTGGGGATGCGCTCCCAGTTCAGCTTCCTCAGCCGGCTCCGACGAGCGCTATCCGCTCGGCTCAAAGGTGAGGAGGAAGAGGAAGGTGTGGGTGGAGGTGGTGGGGGAGGAGGTGGGGGCGGGGGTGGAGGTGCTAGGGGAGGCGGGGGAGGAGCGACCAGCGCCGCACGCGACTCCATGGCTGTCACTTCCACAGCGTCAGGAAGGGGAGGCTGTGTTCCATGAAAGGCACGAGATTCCTTGACGGCCACCGTCAGGTTGATGTGCATAGAGGCAGGCTGGTTGTTGGAGGGGAGGGACGGGGGGCGACGGCAGGGGAACGGGCTCGGCTCAGTCTGTCTTTTTTCCAGTGAGCTCTTGTTCGAGGCTCAAGCAATAACCCCAGTCTAGGAAACAAAGCAACAAAAGAAAAACTCTTATCTCATACATTATGAGTGCAGAAAAAGTCAGTGTAACTCTAGAGTTTTGCAACAGGAAACCAGTCAGTCAGCTTCCAATGAGGCCAGTGCGCTCCCATGATTTCAGAGCACTGACTGCTCTTATAACTAGTTGAAGCTAAAAATCTAACCAAGTTCAACTTTCAGTGGAAGTTCAAGGGATTTGGAGGAAAGTACTAGCTAGGCAAGATGAGCTCTCCCCCTCTGTGAGTTGTTTAAACTGCTTGTCCCATCCTGTTCAGTTTCACCTCACTGAATGTACACACACACACACACACACCTCAGCCATGCCTTTTCTCCTTCTAATTAGAAAATATGGAGACACCACCAGCAAGGTAAGACGCACAGTTAACCACAAAGCTTAGAAATAAAGCTTCTTACGTATTCCTCCTTCGTTTTGGGGAGGGCATCATCTTAAAGTGGGTTGAACACGCTTGCACCAGCAGGTTGTTAAGCAGGATTAGTAATGCAATTGGGAATGACTCAGAGGTTTCACGAGTCAGAGTTCAAGGGAAATGCTTTCATCTTTGCACGGCTTTGGATCTTTTTTTGGGGGGGGCATCCTCTCGCTCTTTCTCGCGTTCTCTACACGAATCATAACGTTTAGCAATCTTTATTTTTCTTCCACGGATGCGCTTGATTTGCAGTCTGTTCCCTTGAATGCCGCGTGGGCGCGCTACACAAACCAGTAATCTCAGCCTCCATCATTTAATGAGATATGTATCTTGACAAGCGAAAATATCATTTGACAAATCGTGTTGCCTAAGAGCCTGTGGGAGGATAAAAGATTATTTGGAATGTGAGGTTTTCCTACACCAACGTAATAGCATCAGCTACTTTTTCAAGAGAAGCTTTAAAAAAAAAAAGAGAGAGAGAAAAAAGAAAACTTTAAAACAGTTTTCAAGCTTCAAAAGTTTTTCCTGTTGGCATTTAGTTAGTTATTTTTTATGGCCTGGTAGTTTTTCTCGGTTATATTTACCTTCACCGAACTTAAGAAACAGATAGACATCCAATTCAGGCTGCCAAACATTGCCCCAGTCATTTACCGCGTGTGATTCAGGTCCTAATCAGGTTTACTTACCTGCAGTTTAAGGTCACACTTTTCCAGTGAGGTAAATCTAAAAACTTCAACAAGAGCCACAACTAGAAACATTTATGCGGTCAATATGTTTTTGCTCTATAGCCTTTGTCCCTCTGGCTTGTGCCGCTCCACTCGCTGCGGTCCTCTTGTCTTCCCAAACTTGCAGGGAAACTTCTACACTGCACACCGTAAACGCGCAGGCGCGCCCCCACACTGATATGCCTTTATTGTATCCTCCCAGTTTTCCCATGGGCGGATTTAGGGTTTTTCAGGTTGGCGCAAACGCTTTATTAGATCAACTTTAATCCACTTCTAGATTTTACAGATGCTGTAATCGTGCTCAACTTATGAAATGTTTACAAATTTGGAAACGATTCAATAAGGGTGTTAATATCTTAATATCTTAAAATCAATAATTCAAAAGCCTTAACCTCTTATATCACTTTAATCTTTCTTTTATTGGACTTAATACCTCAGTGGTTTTGTTTGCGAAGTCTGCATAAGATTGCACATGGCAACTTGTATCATGTCAGGAGCTCTGCAGATAACTTGATAAGTATCTGTTTCAGAAAAATCATTAATGTGGGCAGGACTCTGATCCGAGATTTGTGTGGAAGGCCTTGATCATGCTTTGAGAAAGCTTTTTAGAGCCTGAGACTGGGACCAAATGTCTATCAGACATGGGAAATTATGTCTGTATCTCTTCCCCGAAGCACAAATGAAGCATATAAGTGAAAGCCAAGAGGCTCGATGTCCCTCTAGTGTGCTGAAATGACCCAGGTGCTTGGAAGTAGACTCATAACGCCGACCTTTCATCTGAGGTGCTGGAGCACCCTGGTCCATGTCACCTGGTTATCCTGACTCCGGCTCAGGTAGCCCCTTTCAGAGGCCACGCTGACAGGCAGTCTTCATCACTTCAGGGGCTGCAGTAATTAGGAGGTTACGACCCCAAAGATCTGTCTATTGTTGTGCCTGAGCGGCAGAGCGTGTTGTAGTGTACTGTGCCAGAATAAACCTCTCTCAGGAAACTTCACTTTCCATTCAATCACTCACTTGTCAGAGTACAGTGTATTTCTCAGAATACAAGGAAATGCCACTGTTGAGAGACAGCAGCTTTATAGTCCATAAAGAGCCTGAACAATCCTGCACAATTTCACATATTATGCCAGCATTCATGCAACACGGTCGCTGTGACAGCAATTGATGAATAGTAAGGAGTTAACTTGGCATCCCTCAGATGCTTCACCATCGCAAGGAGACAAAACAGTGTGTGATGTGTACAGGCCCACTCCCAGCCAGTCCTCTTTGCATAACAGTGAGCTTCGGAACCCGTGCTTCTCTTGACCCATTCTTCTGCGAATCAATGTGCACGTTCATGTGCAACATTTGTATGTGGGCCTGTGTAAGCAATCAGCACATTCAAGTAAACCAACACTATGTAACATACAAAAGTGTGGAAAAAGAAGTGTTTTTCTTTCTCTGATGTCTTTCTGCTACTTTACTCTGAATGGAAAAATGAGGACTTACACATGAGAACCCAGTGCCAACTACCCTGTCGCTCAGCCTTTAGTTTAGTGGGGTTAGCCCTTCACCATCTCTCCCTCTTAATCTTACTTTGAAGTCTTAGAGGGGTTATGTAAAGGTGAAGGCTTTTAGCTGCCCTCTCCCTCCCTGTATATACATATGTATTATAGATTAAGGGTTGACAGCAAACCTAAATAATGAGAGGTGCCCACATGGAGATAAAAGCACACAAAACTGTTTTACAGTACTTTAGGAATGGTGATTATTCTCTTAATAGACCTCTGCTGCAGTTTTTCACACTTCAGAAATGAATCCGGATGTCAAGAAATCAATACAATAGATCCCTGCCCCCCACCTCCAAATGCCCTATTTATTAAGTGTGCAAAAGTGGCAGTAAAACTATTCCATGTGAAACCATTGATATCACTGTATGGGGGCTCAGTGTTATTCTGCCTCTGGTGAGTCTGGTCTCCCTCCTGGGGTCTTGGCAATTTCCATGGTGAAGTAAATAGGTCAGTGTGACTGTGACTCTGCGGGAGTATTAAACACATGCGCAGACATATTCACGCATGAGAAAACTACATGTGAATACACACACCTGGGTTGGAGCCCATTCGGTTTGGGGAGGTACTTCTAATCAAACCCAGCCTTCCTTAGGTCTTTCTTGGTTTTCCAGCTGCACTCAGATCACGTGCAGTTACCCACAACGGCCTGACCACAGTCTCTGGCTTTGGTCAGTCTGCTTGATAAGGAGAGACAGCAAAAGACCGACAACACAGATATGCCCTAAGTGTCTTATCCCCCTTTTCCTTAATTCTTTCTCACACAAGTTCACATGTAAACTGACATGAACTCATACATTAAATTACTGTTTCATGCATGAGAACTTAGACGGTATTCATCCCTACTTGTAGATAATAGCAGAAGACACAAAGAGAGGCTTACTCGCACTTCTGGACAATGTAACTTTAAGGGTTCACAGACAGGCCATTAGACAATCATACAAACATCGTGGAGACAGAAAGAAAAGAGGCTGTGTGAGTCAAGGTTGTGAGGAAAGGAAAACATACAATGAAGAGCAATCTGTGGAAGCTTTCACTTTTTTTTGTTGGAGTTTTCCTCTTTTTGCCAAAGCAAGCACATCTGTGTTTTACACTGATCGTTGATTTGAAAATAATTTTCTCTTTGTGCTTTTGCAGCATTAGCTAGAAATCCTGTGAACTGACTGCGAGAGGAGACAAGTGGTGTCACTGAATCCCGTACCTCCCTTTGTTAGACTGTGCACACTGGATGCTTTACTGTGTTTACCAAGCCGTCTACTATTGCAGCATTTTCAGCACTGGGTGGATAGAGCTTGTGGATGTGCTTGCGTGTGTGTATTTAAATTCAAATCAGCAGGGTGAAAGGAAAAGAGAGACTAGGTGCTTGTGGTCAGTTGTCCTTGCGGGTGTGTGGGGAGGGAGGTCAACTTTGTTAGTCTTTGCACATCTGGCCACTAGAGCCACTTCCGACTCCAATTAGGATTTCCTGAGACTCAATAAAGGGGATTATTGGCCTGAAAAAACACTCGGACAGCCTCTCCCACCCTCCATCGCCTTCCTGTCCCAGCTGCTATGGTCATTACACTAGTCAGAAGTACAGTCGCACTCCAGTAACAGTTCACAATGGCACGGTGACATACAGGGACATGGACAAATCAGTCCTTTTCTTCCCTTTCTATTCTTCTTATCGTTCTTTCTTTTTTTATGAGATGTAGTAAGACTTTATATTTGATCCCTGGTTTAGAGTGTTCTTCTATATAAAACAAGTCAAGTGCTTCATAAATGTCATTGAAGGAATGGAAAATAAATTTATCCCTAACTGGTTTATGAGAGACCCACAAGAGTCTGGATACACTAAGCTGTGGTCAGGCACAAAGCCCTGCAACAGAGTGCAGGGGAGCTGGGATGCACTGATAGGGGGTCCTGAGCAGCTGCTTGTGTGGCAAGAGTGATCACACAGTTAATATTCAAAGGGCTGAGCCTGTCGTAAAGAAGCCACTAAATAGAGGTTGACAAAGCGCGTCGCACAAACAAAGGCTTCACCCTAAGTAGGCTGTGTATATAGCATGAAGAGCTATGAACGGATGGGTTTTGCTGGGGTGGTCATGTATGGAGTCTATAGTGAGTTTCAAAGCAGGGCCTCCTGCTCTTCATCCCCCACCATCACAGTTAACTCCAAACTCAATCAAACCTAATGCCCTGACTTTAATTAATATTATTATTATTTTGTGGAGGAGTAAATTAATTGCATTTTGTCTGTTTGTGCGTAGTGTTCTTTTACTTTGCCTTATTTTTATTTTGCATGAAACCACCCAATGCATACATTCAGACAAATTCTACATTCTTTTCTTTTGATTTCCATGTTTTTTGTATTGGTTGTAGCATGTACGTGCATAACGTAGTGTAAAGCCTGGCAAATTCTTTTCTGCATCACCACACATGCACAAACCATGCACGTACACAAATATACACACAGACAGTCACTTCAACTATACAAACCTAATTATTCGCCCCTGCCTCTCTGTGCCAACTAGTGATGTCACCCATAGGGAGATAGTGGGACTGTTGGCTCAGTGCCTGAGGGTGGCCATGCTAGAGGAGAGGAGAGGAGAGGAGAGGAGAGGAGAGGAGAGGAGAGGAGAGGAGAGGAGAGGAGAGGAGAGGAGAGGAGAGGAGAGGAGAGGAGAGGAGAGGAGAGGAGAGGAGAGGAGAGGAGAGGAGAGGAGAGGATGGACCCCAAGAATTTGGCTAGGTCTTGTGTTGGTGTTGCAGGGATTAACCAGCTGTCTTTGCTGCTGAACCCACAGAACCCAGCCTCCTACTTTCTGCTTCTTCGCTGTTTCAAAAAGACATTTAACCACCACATTTAAAAGCTGAAAAGAAAACATGGAGGAGCTATGAGGGCCGGGTCCCAAGGGGACTCCCTCTGGGATTAACCTAGCTGCTACTCTGTTCCCATCATTTCAACTTGCATTCACTGGGCCTGTACTGAAGCCTATTCATCCTGACTAGATTGTTGCATAACAATGCGTCCTGCCTTTTCCTGCAGCACTGGAGTTGTTAGTAAAATAAGGGACCCTTGGGCCCCAGAACCAATGAGCCAAAACCCAGTTTCTTGTGTTGTGGGGGAACCTTTGGAGGCCGGAACTGTTGTGTGAGTGACTGGACATTTGGGGCACACGTCATAAGGGAGGGAGGTTTAATGAGTGGCATACTAATTGTGCAGTCGCTTAAAGAAATTGCTCATCATTTCAGGGAACTCACTGACTTGCTTTCTAGTTAGATTATAAGATTGATACCACTGTGCACACCATTAGAGACAGGTTCAGGAGCGCAGACACCCAGAAAGAGCTTGTATGCCTGCTGCTACTTTGTGTCAAAAAGAGCCAACTGAGGTGATTTGTGGACCTGATTAGTGCAATTCTGGCTCCCTTCCACTAGGAAACAGATGAGAAATAGGCCTGAATAATAAAATAACAATGCATATTTATTGTACAGATTAAACAAACAAGATTTAATCAGTAGGATTTAGAAGTGATTTAGAGGAGATTGGGGGCATACTTTCCTATTTTCAGACAGAGGTAGATTAGCTGTTGTCCCTGTTTTATGTTTCTAGTCTTATGCCACTGTTGGCATAAGGTTTTAAAACCCTAATGTGATGACCAACGAGCGTCTCTGACTGTGAAATCTCATGCTCATTTGCTAAAGACTTATCAATCACATGCTGTTAGCCAACAAGCATACCCTGGATAATTCTCCTTTCTGAAACTGAGAATGACCAAAATTACAAAATGGATTTAATGTTTTATTCAGTATGAACTAAAATGTGTGACTGAGCTCATTAACTCATCTGGTAAGTGTTTACAGGGGTCAGGGCAGAGGGCCGTTTTCCTGTAGACTTCTGTGGGACTGGAAGCCTTTTTGCTACCACAGGTATTGCCCCCTGGTGGCCATTAAAAGGGACGGAAGGTGCGTCCATCTTTAAACCGTCTATCCCTCAAAAGCAAATCAATCCCATAGACCCTCACGCAAAAAGGGCAAACCTTACACTAGAAATGTATAGTGCAAGGTTTTTTCTACCAGTCAGCCTGGTGCAAAAAAAAAAAACTGCTTTGTTCTTTATTGCTAATTTATCCCCTGCATGTGTGTGAAGCAACCCGTTAACAAAACTTGCTAATTTTAGATGGTGACCTTTGCCAAAATGTCAAACTATTCCTTCAAGAACTGGTAACGTTCTCTCTGACATGAGGACATGGCTCGTCTGGTCATTTTAACCCTGGTAAAAGCTGCCGTTATCAGGTTCAGTTGTAGTTAATTTTGCGTTTAAAACAGCAAGATGATCTCACATCCATTAGTGGGGAGGAACCGAACAAGAGAGAAATGACTTGATGTGGGTCAGATTAATGGGACAGCAGCATGGGGTTTTTCTGCTCTTTGGAAATCACGTGCAGACCCTCTCTCCCTTCCTTCCTCTCGCTCTCTCTAACACACGGAGATCTGGCATGTTTGGCAGCAGCAGAAAAGAAAGCAAACAAAGGGATGAGTGACCAATGCAGTGGCGATGGCCAGCTGAGTTATTTGGTCAAAACCCAGTAAAATGGAAGGGCAGACTGTTGCTAGGCTGTGTTGTGAGAAAGAGAGAGCACTCTGGCTGAGCTCATTGAAAAGAACCAGCCCTCTGTTTACTCACACAGATATACCACTTTGGAAGCACTGCGATTACCACCAATTAGTATTATTACCCACTATTACCTCTTATCACTGTCTTTGAGCCTTCATTAGCCACTCAACCTGCTGAAGGAGATCTAAAGGCCTTAAAAAGGGTAGGAGGGAACCTAAACTGTAGTGAGTGAAGGATGGAACAGTAACATTTTACACTGAAATTTACTATTCGGCAAGAATCTGGAAATGCATGGCCTCTTTGCTGGAAAGTGACTGTTTTTGTAGTTACATAACTTCCATTGTTACGGCTCACTCAAACACCCTACACACCCTTTTCAAACTGCTGCCTATATTCCCCAAGTCAAACAGTTTGGTTTGTATTGATGTGTTTGTGCACTCTGTACTTGACTTTATTGCTTTAGAAAATGTGAAAGTGGTTCGGTTTAATATATTGTCAAATCAAAGGCCTGAACAGGTTGTCAGCAGAAAGGCCTCTCTGTACTTGACAAACAAAGGCTTACACACCAAACCACATAAAACTCACTCCTGTGTAATATTTGCACACTTCTGACTGCAGTGGATTATAAACATAAATAGTCACAACTTTAGGATTCAGAGGGAGATGCTATGCACGAGGGCGACATTAATTTTAAAAGCAGACAGCTTTGCCTTTTGTCCAGTTGTGGAATATGAACGCCCATGTTTCAATATTGCACAAGTACCAAACCTCTGGTGCTTTCCGACTGTTCGTGCATATTCAGAAAATAGTGAATCACCCCTAATAAAAGACAAAAACTATTATCCTGACGGCAAGTATTGTATGTGTGTACAAAGGCTGATACAACCAGTTACGGTGTGGCATAGAAATTCCCTGTTATCCAAAAGCATTTTCCATAATGATGAACACTGTTGTTTTTCTTGAATCCAATCCACATATAGAATATAGCAGCTTATGGATTTTATGGTTTTATGCAATTCAGAAAAATATGGAATAGCATCTATGTCCCTATAGGAAAATACAACAGTGAATAGATGCTGTACCTCATAATAAAAAAGAGAGAGAATGCCTGAAATCACTGAAATCAGTTGAAGTTATCAGCTGTAAATCACCACTGTGTACACAAGAGGAGTATCACCCAGCCCAGAAAAGGTTAGAAAAACAGATCCATGTATTGCTCATGTGTACACCACAGGGGCCTCTCTGCGTGTTGTGAAAACCCAGAGTAGGGCTCCAAAGTAAGAAAGACTCAAAGGATTATCCTGGGCTTGCCCTAAACAAGATATAGAAAAAAGGCTGAAGCAAAACAGAGGGTTGGGGAGGGGATACATTAAAATATGTGTGTTGAATCCCTAGAGGCCAATGTCTTGTTTGAAGAGCCCTGAGATTAAGGTCAGAGGTCACAGGTTAGGTTCAGAGGTTATCAGCGACTGTTTGGGGTTAACTACAACTGTCTGAGTAGAAGAGCACTCCATGGTTAAAGCGATTAACCCACTGAAGGCATTCAGGGGTAAAAAAGCTGGAGTGCAGGTCCATATCAACCGAACAGACACAAACAGAGCATATTCTATATACCAGCACGCTCACTTGGGACTGCATCCCTGGTCACTCAGGGTGTGGTTGAATTTAGAGCTGGCATGTGAGAGGAAATCAGTGGGGAGTAGAGGTGTTGAACCCTGTCATCCTGTTGTTTCTGGTCACACCTGCCTGTTTGTCCTAGAGAGTGTAAAGAATCAACAGGCATGCTGTGTGTGTATTGAGACCAGTGAAAAGTAGCAGGGAGGAACCTTTTTTATAATATCGTGTAACCAAAATAGGACACTGAAGTAACTCATTTTGAGCTTGCCTGAGTGCTTTGCAGAGTCCATACAGCTACAAAAGATACAGAAATCTAGACAGACTCACACTTATGTGAACAATGATAGCAAAGCTGTTATTTAACGCCTCCCTCATTCAGCTGGGGGATTCACCAGAGTGCTTTCCTAATGGTCTCCCAACTGTGACCCGAGCAAAAGGTATAGAGGAGGAGGAGAGGAGGATGTCTTGAGAGGGAGGGAAAAGTGAGGCAATAACTTTAGAGACAGCTTGATTCTTCTCTTTGGCATCACTCCAGACACATTTTTTTTTCTTTTGCTCTTTGTTTCAGTTTGTTGGAAAAGTCTGGATCATGTACACAGTGCATTTGAATGGAGCTCAAGTTTGTTGTCAGATGGCCTTTTTCAGTACAGCAGCCGCTACACATTACACTCCATTCACAGCAAATCTGTCCTTGTAAAACAACCCTCTTAGCTTGGACTTGGCATCATTGTTGTTTTTGTCCTTACTGAGAGCCCCACAGCTAATTCTGTGTATCACAGCCTGATCTCTGTCATCCCCAACAACCCAGTGAGGAGATGCATCTGAGACATGGCAGCTATAATGCCCTCTTCTTGCTGGCGCTGTGAACACATATGAACAAAGCATGCTTGATTACATCGATACAGTAGGGCACAGTGACAACATAGGCATCAAAGTAGAGGAGGGTGCCTCTATATGACACATCAAAGCCGTAGGAGCCAGGGCACAGATCTGGGCATGAAGTGGCTCATTTAATATGTGGGCTCTTTGAACTATCACTGACATGTAAATTGCTTTGCAGTGCAGTTTGCTGGGCCCTCACAGATCTCCCCAACACGTCCTCATATCTAAATCACCAAATAGGTTGATTGCCACAGACTGATATGTAGACCTACCGTATGTGTTTGCAGAAACAACATACACAGTACATGTGTTTGCAGTGTTAGCACTTCTAAGAGAAACTGGCAAATCCTGTATTTAGAAGTGGTTTGAGGGCTTTTAGGCCTAGCTCACTTAGTATTACTTTTACCTTCAGGCAGATTTTTATTTGCCTAACCAAATTACTTGGTTAAGTTTACGACAATAAAGAAAATTATTTGGGTTAAACAGACTCCCTTAGAACACTGACTTCTCTAGCTGGTTAACATAGTGATGAGTTCTGCCCTCATGCCTTTCAGAAAAGGACAATATTTTACATGCATTTACCTACTTAATGCTCTTAAACAATCGTCCACCATGTTGTTTTTCAGGGTCAGGCTGACTCTCACACAGAGAATTATGGGGGACTTTGATTTCTACCGATCAAAGTAAGCTGTATAGAGGATGAGGCTTACACGAGGAATTGAAATGACGTGTTTGAGTCTCAGCTTTAAAGCTTTAATTCTTGGCCAATTTTCCCACCAGGTGTTCTTGGGTGGGGGTGCAGTACACAGTACTCCAGGCGATATAATAACACAGTGCTCCCATAAACACAACAGATAAGCTAAGGGTACTTATTAAAGCTAATGGCACTGTAGTCTGTTGTTCACTCAGTCCGGCTTAAACAAATGCACACGAGCAATGGTGACATAACTACAAAGGTTTTTCTTTTTTTGTCGTTGTTGTTTCATTTGTGAGAGAGCTGAAAAATCATATACATTTACACATATGACGTGTGCATACTCATTCATGCTGTTGTCCATGTTCCACACCGATTTCCCAGGTGCACCGGGCAGGTCTTAACCAAGCAACGATAATTATGAGCTAGTTGGTTTTTGCATTGTGTATCACACAAAGGGGATTTGCTCCAAACTAAGGTCATGCTAAAAAAACAGGCCTGCGCACATTGCATATAAGCCCGGGTGTCTGAATTGCTGATTATGTCATTACATTGTTTTTTTTTTCTTTCCCTCCATTTGGTCATATCAATACCAATCACATAACAACAGTGACCGCAGATCAAGCAATAATAGTGCTTAACAAAGAGGGGAAAACTATGATTAAAAATAAGGCACCTTTAAAGTTATCGATTAATAACTGGCATTTATTACAGTGGTTCAGAAATGATGTACTGCTCGGTCATCTTTCTTTGCACAAGAATTTTTTTTTCTGCATCCATACACCTTCTCACTCTGTATGAATTAGTAAATAGTTTGTTTCTGTGGTTATAGCCACCCAACCCTAAAGGCCACACTGTTCTTAAACAGCCAGACATGAAACTTACCCAACCAGACTGCAAACATAACAACAGTTACTCTCTCCATTGTCCCTAAGCTAAGTGTCTGTCTGTTTTGTTTTGGACTGAAAATTGCCACACTTCAAAGCAAAGTAAGCATTATGGGTCAAAATCTGTTATCAGAGCTTTCCAAGCTGTTGTTGATATATTAAATTTTAATTTAGAGTTGCTGGAACAGCCGACATCCTTCAGACTTTATATGGTTGTGTTTTTCCCTTGTTTTAAACAGAAAAATAATGGCCTTTATCTGGAATAAACACACTCACTTATGAGCTGTTTCTGAGCCAAGACCCATTTCTTATTCACTTCCCCTCTTGGGGGTGCCCGGCTCTCTTCCAGTGTTGAATTTTCAGAGTCTCAACAACAATATGAAAACAGAGCCATAAAAGTTAGTATCCACATCACTTTCTTTGGATTTAAATAGGAAATGCCACCTCACACACATGATCTGTTGATAATTGTCTTGCTATGCTAATATAATGACAGATGCTAACCCACTGCATTATCTGAAATTAAACTACAATTCAAATCTCTCTACTGCAGCAACACATCGATTTGATCAGGTTATATCTACACGCGGTCATGTGAAAAGTTTTCACAGGACTCTAATTAGTTCTGTGACACTCATCTGCTTTTTTCTTTGTTCAACCAAAAAGGTGGGAAACCAATGGGTGATGTCACGGTAGCTACGTCCATCTTTTCCACTGTCTTTGAGTACGTCCCACGATTCAGTAGCTTGTAGAACTGCTGACAGCATTATCTTGAAGTTTTTATGTATGACTTTTTCAGTCTTTCACATCATTGTGGAGGAATTTTGGCCCACTCTTCTTTACAATGATGCTTCATTTCATTTAGATTTGGGGACGTTCATTTATGCACAGCTCTTTTAAGGTCCCACTACTGCATTTAGATCAGGTTGAGGTCTGGACTTTGACTGGGCCATTGCAACACCTTGATTTTTTTTTCTTCTTCTTTTTCAGCCATTATGTTGTAGATGTGGTGCTGCCATTTTCCTCCTGTTGCATGACCCAATTTCTGCCAAGCTTTAGATGGCCTCACATTTGACTCTAGAATTGTTGCAGCTGTTTCAATGGCTGCAGGATGCCCAGGTCCCGTAGCTGCAGAACAAGACAAAATCATCACCATACCACCACTGTGCTCGATAGTTGGTATGAAGCATATGTGCTATGCTATGTTTGATGATGTTTATGGCCAAAACTTCTCCATTTTGGTCTCATCTGTTGAAAGGACATTGTTCCAGAAATCTTGTGATTTCTTCAAGTTGAACTTTGCAAACCTAAGCCATGCTGCCAGAGAGGAGCGGTTCTTCTGACAGTCCTTCCAAACAAACCGTACTTGTTCAGTCTTTTTCTGATTGTACTGTCATGAACTTTAACATTTAACATGCCAGCTGAGGCCTGGAGACTCTGAGATGTCACTCTTGTTTTGTTTTGTTTTTTTGCAGTTTTCTCAAATCCACACAGGGTCAAAAATATACATACACCCACACTAATATTTGGTTAAATGTCCTTTAGCAAGTTGCACATCAACCAGACACCTTTGATAACTATCAGCAAGCTTCTTGCATAATTCTGCCTGGATATTTGCCACTCTTCTTGGCAGAATTGGTAGAGTTCACTTAACTTGGTTGGTTTCCTGGCACAGACTTTGCTTTTAAGCCAATAGGGTTGAGGTTCAATAAGGTTTAAGCCAAGAGGGATGAGGTTGGGGCTTTGACTGTACCTGTGCCGCTTTATCATATTTAGTGGTGAGTCTAACAAAATTCCATTGCGGATGGAAATTTTGGTGACAGAGAACATAACATCACATTAGCAGAGGGATGATGAAATGGACATATTATATATGAAAATCCAAAGAATTGGGATTTATAATAAATCTTTTAAAAGATTGGACCACTTGTTAATGAGGAGAAAGGGTAAATACAGTCATATATACATACATGTTATGATAATTATAGTAGATGACGATCTGCTACAAAGATGTAATTTCTATGCTACAACACAGTGCAGTTGACATATCATTAAAAATTAAAGCATGTCAACACCAGTTTATTGGGTGCTTTTAAATTGTATATGAAGATGCAATAAAATAGATATCCAAGCAAACAGTGAGTAATGTTTACTCAATTGGCAGTTAAAGACTTGGAGTCTGCAACTTAGAGGCTATGGTGTCAGAGGTCACCCCCCTATCCATTTCCTAAATGACCCTTGTTTCTCTATCAGCAACCCCTGACATTTCACCCCCGTTTCCTCCTGGCTGAACCCACCTTCTAGGAGCTGCTTCCAGGGAGGGACTCAGAGCTGTGCTAAAAGTTTAAAGATCACACAAGAGTATGTAACTACTAATAGTAAAAATTATATTTTAGTACGATGCATATAACTTTAGATCGGGTTGACCATGCAAAATGCAAAGTGCCCGACCTCAGGCCCACTTTTAGAGCCTCAGTGTTTTCACTTTTCATTCACTCAGTCAGCAAGAAACAGGTTCTTGTGATTCCTGTAATTGTTTTGCAACAGATAACACAGGATGTAATCCTCTGAATCTGAACAGCTTGCTGATAAACCAAAAGTAAATATATGTGTCTAGCAAGTAAATTACTCCTTTTCCGTAAATGTTACCGTAACAAAAGCTTGCAAATGAATTCTGCTGGCCTTGCCTTTACAGTGATCTCACACGCACAGTAGATTTCGCTACTCTCTGCTCTGTTGGTGGCCTTTGACTGAAGCGGCTTTACCACAACAGCTGTGTTTGAATGCTGTTCTAAACTTTCCCTGCTCTGTAAAATTACTAGTTTATTCTAGAAGACTGGCACAAGAATATTAGATGTTTTTATTAAATGTTTCAAATGAAATGTGATTAATAAAGGTTTAAAATGTATTTTACTGTTGTGGATGAATGCTGAATGTTCTCAAAAGATTTTGGCTTGTCAGGTCATGTATTATTTTTTTTTAATGCACTGCTTCAGGGTGTGTAACTTTGAGTGGATAATAAAATAATTGCTCTCTGCAGGTACTGAGTGTGTCAATTAAAAGTCACACCGGGGTGTGATCAGCGCAAATTTTGAGTGCCAAAAAGGTCTATATTTTATGAACCACACCTACCCAATGTTTAATCATCACCTTCACTTCTCACTTCTTCACAGTTCTCACATCTTAAGTGAAAGCATGGGTCACTCGCAGTCCAAAATTCGATGTGTTGTTTTCTGCATTGGCATGACATTTTACAAAGAGAGTTCAACTACAATAATGAAAATGCTCTTTATAATTATGGTCTCTGTGTTTATGTGTGTGCGCATGTGTTTACAGGGCGAGCAAGTGTGAAATTGTCTTCAGCACATGTTTTAGTGTGTTCCATGGCAAGGGTAGTGGAAGTAGCGGTCGAACAGGCTGCAGTTACGCCTTTTCCTCCAGACTCTTTCCCTGTTCCTTCCACAGCTGTTGCAGTGGTCCAACCCTTTTCCGACCTATGCTGTGTACACAAAGAAGAGAGATACTTGGTGCTCGTTACTTTTGCAAATGCATCAAGTAAGTAAATCACATTACATTAAGAAGAAAACCTTAGCAATTGTCCTAAAACCCCGGCATATATAAAGACCCAGTGACGAACAATGTTAGGTTAGAGTGACAATATTTACAAAAGGCTGTCAAAAGGTGACACTCAAATCAAGTGTGTAATGTGTCTGGAAATAAGTCTGTGCATGCTTTCCGCAATAATTCCACGACTGTGCGTCATATAAACAGGATATCTAGAGAGGAAAAGCACAGGGTGGGAAAAGACAGAGGTGGGCTCGGATTAGAAGCGCTGAAACAAATGCACGAACAAATAATTGTACAATTGAGAGGAACTACTGAATCACCACATGGAAGAAAAACAAACACACAAATCCAAATGAGAAGACAACTCCAGACTAAACTACTTTACCAATGAAATATGGCTGGGAGCTGCAACTGGTGATGCTGAATGAGATACATTCTGAACATAATCACTGAAAAACAGCTTTCTGCCACTACTTCTTCTCATTATTATGCAGCTTATCTTCTCAAACCTGGTCTAATCCATTATTGTGGCACAGTGTGCAGTTACATAACTTGGAACAGCATCAATAAGATGGAGTTCTCACACACAGAGGAAGACCATCATATGACGGGCACGGCAGACTACAAATGCATAATGCAAACAGGTGCAATAAGTACAGTTGGAAAACAGCGAGCATCCTCTTAAGCTGCTTAAATGAAGCCGGAAGGTGGAAATCTCTGGTTTTAGGGCGAACAGTGCCGTACCGTGCCAAAGCCTGTTGAGAGGCTGATTTCTACTCTCAGGCGGTGACCCTCTTTCCAGACAAAGTGTTCCCCCCACCATCACTGACTCACAAGGTAGAGCCTATTACACAACAGTGAACAGTTGAAAGAGGTTAGAACAGGGGAGCTGAGATACTGATGGATGATCCATTTTTCTGGATAAAAGGTTTCACAAAGTGGATGACTTTTGCGTGAGAACAGAGCTCAACACGTGTCCTATTTGCTCAAGGCTGGACATCAGTCAATTATGCTGTAACTGTCACTGAGGAGGAAACTCATTTGAAAGCTGTAGAGGAACTGAGAGACAAAACAACTGCCAGGTCGACCCACCACACAGCCAGATTATTGTTTTATTTGGTGGAAAAATTTGGATTTATGAGCATCTTAATCTTCCAGCTTGTGACACTGCTAGTGACTGTACAGTCAGCAATTATATGATTAGACTTTGACAGCTTATTTGTGTTTTTCCTTTTTAAGTGTCTAAGTTTCCATTTGGTCTTAAACAAACAAAGGGATAGGCCAAGACAAGTGTTTTCACTAGAAATGAGGAAAGAAGTCAAGAAAGACTAGAGGGTGTGTTTGCAGGTTCATGCAGTGGAGATTCCTTCTTGGTCATTAATTACAAGAAAGGAACAAACAAAAATAATTAAAGAGCATAAAATAAAACAATAAAACATAAGAAGTGGATATAATTGACTTGCAAAGTCTTAACAAGCTCATAAAAGCCAAGTGTGTAAAAAAGTGCAGAGCGCTGTCTCTGATCTAAAGTTGCACACTGGTTATTAAATGATAGAGACAATAAGACTATCAGAAAACCAGCTGTACAAAGCAACCCCATGTGTACAGGAGAGCCACTCAGATAGTCCAGGAGCCCAGCTAGCCAGGGGGGTCTCTTCTAATCCTTCCCCACCATAGACATCTCATCTCTGGGATTGCATGCCACTCAGTGCACCCTCAGGTGGATCTAAATGAGAGCTGGCAAAGCCTGGATCAGTGGAGTAATCCATCCAAAGAGACACTTCATTGCAGCTTTAGTCTAAACCCTGGAAGAAGTTGCATATTCACTCACTGGCCATCTTAAAATATTACTTGTTTTGTTTTGTTTTTTCTCTTAATGCAGGACAGGTGCAACTTGTGCAGAGAAAGGAGGATCTGCATTAGCATGGTGAGAGGGCCAGAGGTGGCTGCTGCTGTCAGTGTTAGAGATTCCCAGAGGGGGAAATAAAAGCAGGGTTGAAGAGGGTGTCAGTCAGCCGGTGTTACTGATAGAAAAGACTGACAGCTGCTGTCATGAAAGGAGTCGCTGGGTTCTCCAAGCTGTCACTCTCCTCCTTGCAGAGAGCAGAGGAAGGCGGCACACGGGGAAAGATGAGCTGGCAGGGTGAAACGAGAGCGGTCAAAGAGTCAGAAGGACAACAGGTGATGAATGCAGAGATTTACGGGAAGCATCAGGCAGGTCCTGACACCTTCGCTGCAAGCACCAGCTCTAACCTGCCCCCTTTCTGCTCTCTGGATGCAGACACAGACAGGGTTAAATTCTAAAAAAATCACCATTTAAAAGTACTTATAAGTGTTGGTGTGTGACTTAAATGATGATGATCTGCCAGCTGTGCTTGTTTTTTTTCTCTCTAAACATTAAGGGAGACATCCGAGAGATCCCTGTTTGCAGTTTCCTGCACAAACCAACTAACTTTTGATCTAAACCTGTGAAAGCGATGAGAATTAAGCCAAACTTGAAACAGAAACAGACAGGCCACAGCAGTGCATTTTTGTGCCTTCTTGATTTGTTCAGACACAACTTGCAACCACAAAATGTGTGCCTATAAAACATCTGTCTGCACCAAAAAAGTGCCTTAACTAAAGGCTGTGAAGATGAATCAAACTGCCACTACCTGATGATTAACCATGCAGGCAGCTAGAAGCCCAATATCTGCCTGCCTGTCTGCTAAGGTTTGCAGGTTTTCTCAGCACATTTCACTTCTCTGACAAAACAGGAAATCATGGTGAGTCACTTCAAAATAAACCTTTGCATGTGTGAAAGCGACTGCACTTTATTTTACTATGCTAACGTGTCAGTCACAGCAGGTCTGCTTGTACTAAAACAGCAACGTTACGGCTGAGGAAATGCCTTTGTTCTGTGTCTTTCTTCTGCCTGTCTTACAGACAGTAAGCTGATAGTGACAAATATGCCTGGTGCCTCAGGCCATAAGCAATAAAGGATTACACTCAAGCACAGACTGTGGCTGTCTTCCTCTTTGCCAGTGAAAAATCTCGTGAAACCATCCGCCTTTCTCCCCATCACTGAGTTCTGTGTGAATTCGGGGGTTCTCTCTTCTGTGACTCTCCTCCCATCTAATTTGTAATTTGTAAGGCAAGTTTTGCAGATGCTGATTGGATATTTATTTATATAGATGCAGGATTTGGGGCAGTTTGCTCATTATGATCAGCATGTTCCTCTTAAAATGTCATCACCATTAAGTCAAATTCAGCTTCTTTGTGAACTTCCACTTATTGGTGATTTAAAAAGACAGCTGTGTGTTCATTTATGAAGAAAATAGAATAAATATGTCTGAATTACAGTGCCTCAACAAAACTCTTCTTCTTTCAGCTTCTTTATCTGGGATTGGGTCTAGCATTAGCAGTACAGTTGTTTGTAGCCCCCCCTGCAGCTGCCTCAATAATGTTATCGCCATAAAATCAAGAGGATCCATTAATCAGAAGCTGTGCACAGGTTCAAAGATACTTATCCATCCATCTGTCAGGATTAAAGATGAGTTTCTTATATGTTGTCAGTGAGAACGTAAATCTTTAATGTGGCCATCTCTAAATTTAGAGAAGGAGGAGCAAAAACAGGCTTGTCAGACAGGGGCTGCATCAATGCCCATTATAGGATAAATACAATTATTTTTAACTGTGAATCATGCCTATCATGGGATAGGCTCCAGCACCCCCATGACCATTAACTGGATAAGTGCTTAAGAAAATGAATGCAAAGCTACAGTAGTGGAGCCCAAAGAATAAAAATAGAGAGCTGGAAATGAGCATAAAAGGTGTCTCCCTCTGTATCCTTAAGCAGCCCCACGTTGAGGAAAGCATTCCAAAACACTGCTAATAATGTGGGTCACCAGCTTGTACTGGACTGGATCTTATCCGAAAATAAATGGGCTGAAATAATTTAGGCCACTCATTCGATGGCAGAATTTTCTGGGCTGGCATTTTAGCAGCACAACAGACTCCAAATATCCCCGGGCTTTGCTGTGATTTTGATATCAGCATATCTAAATTGACGTGTGATTGAACCCCCCTGCTCTCGCACGGTTCCTAAAATAGCTCGTGTGAAAGCAGGGTCTGTTGTATGGAGCTGTCACTGACCCTTTCGGCAAGGGAAGATGCGTTCACACTGACTGCCTTCCTTGTGACTGTAGCCTGCACAAAGATAAAGCATGTCACATTCAATCGCCATAGACACATGGTACCCATGACATCATCCTGTGCACAAGTGGCCGACGAAGCAGTGTGAAGAGTGAGAGCGATGCAGGGGAACGTGAAGAAGAGTACACAAACCCAGCGCCCTATGCATGCTTTGAGCACACAGAGCAAAACCAACATGGGCAGTGATGTCAGCTGCTTTCCCATAGAGGGGCGATGGGAAAAACTGGGGTGCAGCAGGCTGTTGCCCCCCTTTTTAACATCTTCAAGCAAAAATGGCACATTAATTACCCACATTTAATGGGCCACATCCTCAAAAGCAACATGATAAATATGGTGCATAAAGAGATATTGTGCATAATTATTTAATTTGAAAACATAATATTCACTAAATTCTGATGTTTGTTGATGTGATGCTTTAAAAATTAAGAAAGGACTCTTGTAGTTCTGTGAAAAGTGTAAAAACTTCTTAATAGTAGAATGCATCATATTTCCATCTATAGTAACATATTTTGGAACTGTAGAAATAAAAAAATATCTAAAGCAGAATGTCTTAGGCCATTCTGCAAGGCTCCAGAGCTGTTTCTTGGAGATGGGTTTACAAAGGTTGCCCTCTGTTGGTGATCATGAATCCTGTACAACAGTCGCACCAAAAAGCCACATACAGTGCAGCTTGCACAGCTAAACTGACTATCCCATAAAAACATTTGGAAATTATATACAATTCAATTTACATATTGTATTTTATATAATTATATGCAATCTACAATATATATATATATATATACAATTAATTAATTCAGATTTTGAACTAGAAGGGTACCCCTTGTGACAGGAACTCTTACAGGTCTTGAACTGAATTTAGAAATACTTGGGATCAAAAGGAAAACAAACAAACAAACAAACTGTAAACCCCACCCTTTTTCTCTCACAATGGAACAACATCATATTGTGTAACATTGTCCCAAACAAATATCTTTGAAATTATTTTCCATTCTATATAATTTTCTAGAATTTTCCCTGGTCTGCTTGCTAAAGAATGCACAGTTACATATAGGTGTACAGTATAAAGCATTTGCCCCTTTCCTGATTTCTTGGTTTTTTGCATATTTGTCACGCTTACATGTTTTAGATCATCAAACAAATTTTGATGTTAGACAAAGATAACCTGAGTAAATACAAAATGCAGTTTTTAAATGGTGATTTAATTCAATATCCAACCCTACCTGGCCCTGTGTGAGAAAGTAATTGCCCCCCTTGTTAAATCATAAAGTAAGTGTGATTAGCCACATTTTTTGAAAAGCTGAGTTAAATTTCAGCAGCCACACACAGGCCTGATTACTGCCAGAACTGATGAATTGAGAAATCACTTAAATAGAACCTGTGTGACAAAGTGAAGCCGGCTAAATGATCCCAAAGTGTAACACATCATGTCACGATCTAAAGAAGCAGCTGAGAAACAAAGTCATTTACACCTATCTGTCTGAAAAGGGTTATAAAGCCATTTCTAAGGCTTCGGGACTCCAGAGAACCACCATGAGATCCATCCATCCATCCATCCATCTTCTTCCATTTATCGATGTGAATGTGAGTGTGATGGTTGTCTGTCTCTCTGTGTTAGCCCTGCGACAGGGTGGCCACCAGTCCAGGGTGCACCCTGCCTCTCACCCTATGACAGTGAGAGCCATTATTCACAAATGGATAAAAACTTGAAACAGTGGTGAACCCTCCCTGGAGTGGCCAGCCTACCAAGATTACTCATAATGGAGGTCATAAAAGAACCCAGAACAACATCTAAAGACCTGCAGGCCTCATGCATCTCAGTTAAGGTCGGTGTTTGTGATTCAGCAATAAGAAAGAGACTGGGCAAAAATGGCATCTATGTAAGAATTGCAAGGAGAAAACCACTGCTGACCAAAACAAACACAAAGGCTCATCTCACATTTTCCTTTTGGGAAATATTCTTTGGACTGATGAGATGAATGTAGAAATTTTTGGAAGGCTTGCTTCCCGTTACATCTGGAGTCAAACTAACACAGCATTTCATTAAAAGAACATCATACCATCAGTCAAACATGGTGGTGGTAGTGTGATGGTCTGGGGCTGCTTTGCTGCTTCAGGATCTAAACGACTTGCCGCAGTTGATGGAACCTTGAATTCTGCTCTCTACCAGAAGATCCTGAAGGAGAATGCCCAGCTATTAGTTAATGTCCTGAAACTCAAGCACAATTGGATTGTGCAGCAGGACAATGATCTGAAACACACCAAGTCCATCTGTGAATGTTAAAATAAATAAATAAATAAAACAAAGATTTTAAAGTGGCCTAATCAAAGTCTGAACTTAAACCAGATTAAAATGCTTTGGCATGACTTTAAGCAGATCCTTGATGCTCAAAAACCCTCCAATGTGGCTGAACCAAAACAATTCTGCAAAGAAGCGTGGGCCAAAATTCCTCCACAGTGATGTGAAAGACTCATTGCCAGTTATCACAAGCACTTTATTGCAGTTCTTGCTGCCAACAGTGGCACAACCTATTATTAGGTTTAGGGGGCAATTACTTTTTCACACGGGGCCAAGTTGGCTTGGATAGTTTTTTTTTATTGTTTCTTTAATAAATTCAATCATTTAAAAACTGCAGTTTGTATTCACACGTTATCGTTTTCAAATATTAAAATTTGTTAATCTGAAACATTTAAGTGCGACAAATATGCAAGGAAAGAAAAATAAATCAGGAAGGAGACATACTTTTTTACAGCACTGGATAATTTGTTTGCATTGTTTTTCTTTTGTAGCCGATATACTTCCTGCATTGCATTTTAGGAACCGGATTGATCTATATTCCAGTACTTTAATCAGTACAGCTGAGTACTTCAGCATTTTATAACTAATACAGAACACTTCAAATGTGTGCTTAACCCATCCATTATTATATATTGTCAATATCCCTCATTATTGTTTTTTGCGTGTTATTTCTTTTTTCTTTTTTTTTTTTGCTTTTACAAGCGTACAGTCTGCTTGTCAGACTCACGTGGCTGTGGTAACGCGTTACAATCCGCAGGAAATACGGCTCTCTGGTGCCTCTTTCCATTTGCACTCTGTCTCACTGCACCAATGTGTTCTTCCGCGCGGTAATTCCTAATATGTGTGTTGTTTTTCTTTACCAAACGTATAATAGGTGATAAAGAAATAAGATTTTAATCACAAATCTCCTGAAACATTTTTATGTTACTGACTACGACTATTACAGTTGTACACACGTTTCTCGGTAACGGCGGTGCGCGGATCTAGTTTCTATGAAAAACTAGTTCCACCCACCTCGCCATTTTATGATCCGCAGCTGCTTTATTGTGAGGGGAAAGCTAGAGTGAGCCATTAAACAAGCGGCACATAACATGTAAGCTTAAAAAATAGAGAGCGCGCTTAACAAAAAGACCGTTGATTAATTATTATCCAACCGTATTAACTACTGCAAGATCTATATTTACTGCAGTAGAAAAAAAAACATACGTTAGGACATTAGGTCAGGTAACCGCATAGCTATCAAGGCAACGTGTGTGCGGCTCGTCGCAGTTTTTTCTCTGAAATTGTTATCTGCAAGAGGACACATTGACGACCACCGTACAAGACACGAAGACCGAGGAGATGGCGAGCTCAGTGGGAAACGTGGCCGACAGCACAGGTTTGCTGCTTTTATTTAACTAGCGCCACACAGAAAGTAGGCATGGCCAGCTGGGAAGATGATGCTCTGTGTCGTTTCTTTCATTAGATGCGCTCGAGCTAGTATCTAACAAATAAACCTTATAAAATTCAGAAAACTGTTTTTTTTACCATGTTTTTAGTAAAGTAGACTTTTGTGCAGCATGACTGAACAGGATAACGCTAGGAACGTGGGCTCAATTTCTGTCTCTCGTCTCAACAATAAGAGCGCTAAAGCTAACGTTAGCGTAGTTTAGCAGCTAGCACAGGTCTACGTCGAGGTATCCTTTAAAATGATCTGCTAGTCTCACTTTACCGTATATATACATTAATCTACTCTGAATCTTTTTGAGAGTGCAACATTTGCGCAATGGGTTTCGTGTTTAAGGGTCGCAGTTTACAGCTACGTTAGCCCGAATGCGCCCAAGATGTTTTCGCCATTGGTTACCGGGGGCCCTGCTACTGAAAGCGGCCCTGTGTGCCCTACCAAAAAGCTCGGCGCAGATAGCCAAGGTTAATGGTAGTTGTTTATTCCAAAGGTTATCAGTGACATTGATGCTAGAATGTTCTCAAACTCGGCATTTTTGCCTGACTGCTAATTCCTGCATTGTGATTGGTGGGTTAAGTGATTTAATCTGTACATCCTTCTCACGTGTATAGTTATCTAATTGTCATGAATGCTTGAGCAAACCGGATCTACTGCAATTTTAGCCCGGCTGAACAGTTGTATCCGTGTGTGCTGTGCCTGTGGCTTTATGGTCTCTATGGCACTCCTTAAGAAAACATTTCACCCCGCTGGTGCAGAGCATTTTGATAATGTGAAGTGATAGATATAACCACATAATTATGTGTAAACCAAAAGTGCTTGGTGCAACTGAAAGATGATTGATACAAAATGTATACCACAGGGGAAAAAGATATCATTAGTAGTTGTTAGTTACAAGTACAGTTATTGTGGTTTTAAAAGTGATTTTCGACATGTGAAATTACTTAACTTCTGAAATCCAGGGTTTTCCCGAAACATTTTCCCACTATTTCATTCACCTACCTGTTTTTGTATCCCCATTTCATACATTATTTTGCTCCAAATTTTGCATTGGAAACCTTGTGACCCTCCCTCAACACAATAAAATGTAAACTCCCCAAACGTATATCACGAGTTCACCACTTTACTCCATTGGTTTGTTTTCTGTTGAGTGCAAATTGTTTGTCATTATTCTTTAATAAAAGCATGTGTGTCCCTTTTTTTTATTTTTTTATTTTGTGTTATCATTTGCCTGATTTAATTTCTTCCATCACCTCTAACATGTTGTTTTCCCCCTCCTTGGCTTATGTTGGTGCTCCAGAACCAACAAAACGTATGCTTTCCTTCCAAGGGTTGGCTGAGCTGGCGCACCGGGAGTATCAATCTGGGGATTTTGAGGCAGCTGAGCGCCACTGCATGCAGCTGTGGAGGCAGGAGCCTGATAACACAGGCGTGCTATTGCTCCTGTCCTCCATCCACTTCCAGTGTCGAAGACTCGACAGGTGAGGTGTTGGGGGGTTGGAAAACACACTGAGCATGTGACATGGAAGTAGCAGAGAAAAATGGGTCTTCTGGCTTTGAGTGCACACAGCTAACCTGGGGAGTCTGTGGAGAAGCTGAGCTCTCTTGTGCAAATCTTATTTGGTTTTGTGCATTGCTGGTGGTGGGAGCATAACCTTTCTTTGCAGGTGCTTGGGTCTCTCAAGTTACAGGGTTAAACTTTCTTTTTTACTTTCAAATCCTTAAATGTGGACAATGCCAGCAGTGTAGTTGAAAATATGATGCTGTTGAATTTGCCATTCAACAATGAGACACATGCTAAAGTTATTAACTGGTATCTTTCATTGTTTACCCCAAAAACTGTTGAGCTCATGGATTCAGATGTGATAAGCAAAGTCATTATGGTGCTGTTCTTTGCAGTGTTTGCATCATAACTTCTGTTGGGCTGTACTGCCTGCATGAGAATTAGTTTGCATATTAGACATTTGAATAGACAGTTGGTACGCTGGTGTAATGTGTGTCGCGTTAATGTGGCTTTAATAGTTTCAGGATTTTCATCATATTTAACTATGCATCTTAAAAGAATTCTCTCTTCACATCTTGCGCCTTGATGTTGCTTCTGTGCAACAGTTTGAACCAGCTATGCCAGACCCCATGTTCTTGAGTGTAATTGTTCTGTGCCTAATCTGACCCTGCAGGTCTGCTCACTTCAGTACCTTGGCCATCAAGCAGAACCCAATGCTGGCTGAGGCCTACTCCAACCTGGGGAATGTGTACAAGGAGCGTGGGCAACTGCAGGAGGCCATAGAGCATTATCGCCATGCTCTGAGACTCAAGCCAGATTTTATTGACGGGTACATCAACCTGGCTGCAGCTCTGGTGGCCGCAGGAGATATGGAGGGAGCAGTGCAGGCTTATGTGTCAGCATTACAGTATAACCCTGTAAGTAAATTTTTTTTTAATTTATTTTTTAATGACAGCCACATCTTATGTGCTACTATGCTATACATGTATATGTAGTAATTACAAATCAGCAGTTTATTGCAGTAATATTTTTTTTCTTCCCTCTCTCCTCAGGATCTGTATTGTGTGCGCAGTGACTTGGGCAATTTGCTTAAAGCCCTCGGGCGTTTGGAAGAGGCCAAGGTATGTTACAGCGGGCTGGCGTAGATTTAGATGTGGTGCCTGTATTTTTGTTGTAGATTATCCTTTTGTTTCTTTTTTTTTTTCTTGTCCATAAATTTTGTTTTTAGTGTCACTCACTAAGGCCATAGATGTTTTTCCTTTCTCCTCTGACATTTTTAAAGCAGAGTCCTTTCCGTTCAATCCCCTCACATATGTGAAATACAGAAAATGGTAGCATCGCCTCATTTTTCAGAGTTGCGGTGAGCTTTGCGCCCTAGTATAAAGCTTTTGGAAGGACTGAAATGGGTCAATACCCACATAAAGCAATCAGGTGTTTTGTTTTGTTTTTTTTAATCATAATGCGCAAAGGTTTTCAGTTTACTTTTTAGACAGCTTTCATTTATTTTATTTTTCAGTATAGTGTACACATTACATTTGTCCCCACCTTGTATCACCTTTTAGTCCCAGTCTCCTTTGCTTTACACAGACCTCTTATCAGAGATCAGTCCCTTCCCCTTCAGGAAGAAAGGCTGGAGTTTATAAATTCACAGAGCAGAATGAACTTCGGCCCATGCATTTCCATAAAGTTTTACTTTGGAGGAAAAATGCTGGCTCGGTCTTTGAAGAAAATATGAACTGATGCGAAGTTAGTTTATCTTTGCAGTGCAAAAGATAAGATGGTTTCTAACCTAACTACTATACTCCTGTATTGTTTTTCAAGTGCCCCATGACAAGTTCTTCTCAGTTTGCTGTCAGTTTGGGTTGTTTTTCCCCCCCAGGTGCTACACTTCAATTTGTCACTTTTAAATGTGTGTTTATATTTGGGGTGGGGGTGGGGGTGTACCTGATTTGGGTTAAATCTGCAGATATGGAGTTGTCCTGCTGGTTACAGGCCATCTTATTTCATGCTAGAGGGGGGTAAAGGAGTGGGGAGGAGCATCAGGGAGTCACAAGCTCCCCAGCTCTGTCGCTCCACCCCCCGCGCGCTTGCTGAGGATTGGTGGAGTGTGCGCGCTCAAAGCTGTCTTCCTGACCCTTTGATTTTGATCTGCGCTTAAGCATGTTCCCAACAGTGCTTTTCTGCGCACATACATCCATATTTTTTTTTGCATCCATTTGATGGATTTTATCCAGCTGGTTATCTCTTCTGATATCCACTGCTGTTGAATGGTTAACTGAATGTATGGATTTAAGAGAGCTCATTCTCACATGCCTTAAAGTGGCCCAAATTGTGTCAGGCAGACAGCTTACTATATGTACTCCACCGCCTGCGTCAGATGCTGGGTTAGAAAGACAGAAGCACGCGCAACAACAGCGATGACCTCTTTATTTCAGAGCTGTGGAGGCTTCTAGATACAAATAATTAAACCACAGACTTTTCTCCATTGGCCAGGACTCAAGAAAGCAGGCCAGGATAAAGAAATCAAAGTTTTATAAATATTTCATGAAAATGCTAAAAGAATAAAAGAAAAGCCATGATTAATACTTTTTCCCTTTTTCTTTAAATATGTAATATTATTCCCAAAGAAATGGGATCAGTTCATTTGGGCAAGATCAAGCCAGTAACTGCCCTCCTGTAGTGTGATATTAAAACTGAATTAAAGGATAACTTGAAGCCTGACTTTCCCTGGAACTGTACAGATCAAAGCCTTTCTTCCCTTCCAGTTACCCCTAAAGCATTCCTTTTTTTCTTTGAAATGAAACATTCATTTGCATGAATGAAAACTAAGACTAGTATTATAGTTGGTTTTTTTTGTGATTTGGAAGAACGTGTTTTTAATTTCCATATTTAAAAAGAATGTGTTGTTTGAGAACTTTTACTAACGATCTTGTTTTCTGATTTTGTCTCTTTTGGTTTTTCCACAACTGATATTGTTATTTAGAAGGTTTCAGGTGGGTGACACTATTCCTGCGTAGGTGCCTGGCGGAAAGGAACACTAGGGCAGCCTCAGTCCTCTCCTCTTCTTCCAGCCAGCTGCGGCCACCACTCTGACAAAGTCCAAAAATATGGTAACGGGTTTGTAACTGCCAACAAAAGAAAAACCACCTTACTTCATGCTTGAGCTCCTCTGTCTTGTGGCTTCCTTTTGAAGTGCAAAGGGAAAAAAAAAGTTTAAAAAAAATTACAGTAAGCATTTCTTAAAATATGCTGTACTAATTTCCCAGTTTTATATTGAGTAAAAACAAACTTGGATTTGGAAGCATTAATCATGAAAAACAAGTAAGAACCCTCTAACTCTTACATTTTGGTTATTTTTCCTGTTTTGTTTTGATTTCCCTTCTTTATTTGGAGTTGCAGCGTTCTGATGATCATGCAGATAATGCGCTGTGAGTCTGCAGTAGCGCAGGGGCTGCGCAGCGATGTCCTCCAAGCAACCAAAAAGGCGGAAAGCGCAAGCGTGCGACTCCCCCATACCCTTCATTCCCTTTGGCCTGTTAGTTGTGGACCGCTCCCCACTCGCAACCAGCCTGGCTCCCAAGAGCCCCTGAATTTCAGATGTAAAAAGGTCATTTGTGTGTTTAAAAAAAAAACAAAAAAAACAAGTTCAGTGACAAATAGCAGTGTAATTGTCTTGTTCTTACATTTAACCACTGCTTAATCTCTCTGTATTCAGAGGTATTTTAAGGGTGCCGAGTGTGTGCCAGTCTGGCGTTGCAAGTGTTCTGTCAGGGATTGTTGGTCTGCAGCTGTTTCACTTGGCCATTCAGCAAGCGTAGCAGCGAAGTAAGAACCTTTGCCAGGAGCAAGGTCATGCAAGCAGCAATATTATGGTGCATTGGTGTGGTGGCAGTGGTGACCCACACAGCGCGCTCGCGTTTCTTGCGCTTGCATTACAGGGACTATCACCTGCACGAACTGCCCAGCATACTAGGTTGTGAGATCCCTTGCTAACATTAAATATAGTCACCCTCGTAAAATAATGGTCTGTCTTTTTATTTTTTCAGGCTGTTCAGAAAAGACAAAAAAACTGAACCAAACATTGAAAATATGATGATTTAGACACTTTCGTTAAAAACTTTCTTGGGCCATTATTTTAAGGGTGTGACGATATAGAGAATTCATAGTTAATTTGCTGTTTGTTGTAACTGATTGTTATTATCGGCCGGGGTGGGGCACTGGAATATATTGGGTGTAGAAACCACTAAATTTGGTGAGGATTTGGTCATAACTGGAGGATGAGGGCCTACGTGTGGGTGTTGGTTGGATCCGCGCAGCGTAGGGAAAAAGCATTTGCAGCTTTGCGCGGCAGACTTGTGCGCAGGCGAGCCCATGCTGTAGACTCACTTTTTGCCATCATGGAGAATAGTCACTAATTTATCTTTCTCTGCCCTTTTTTTTTCTCTTGCTTTTATTCTCTTCTTTTTTTTTTTTCTTCTCAACCTCTGTCCTTCCTTCTATATACTATACCTTTCCCATTCTGCCTCTTCTCCTTTCCTGTGGTTATTTTAAACCCACTGAAGGCTTGTTACCTGAAAGCCATTGAGACTCAGCCCAACTTTGCCGTGGCTTGGAGCAACTTGGGCTGTGTGTTCAATGCCCAGGGAGAGATATGGCTGGCCATACACCATTTTGAAAAGGTCAGTTGCAGAATTATTTTTTATAACACTCGTCAAACTCTGTATATTGGTCTCCCATTAAGGTGCCTCATATTTAAAGCTTTCTCAATTTTTAGGCAGTGACTCTGGATCCAAATTTCCTTGATGCATACATCAATCTAGGAAATGTTTTGAAGGAGGCCCGCATATTTGACAGGTGAGTCTAAATCATGACTTTTTTTTTCTTTCTTTCTTTTTTTTTTAAATAAATGTTTTGTCTGTAAATGTATTACTCATGTAATTTAGTGACTCAGGAACAGTGTCTGTTTTGGCACCTTGTCTGTGTTCTTGGGGATTGTTGTCTGGGCAGGGCAGATTTCCTGTGCCTACAGAACTGCTGAAACGGGTTATATATGCAGCCTTTATAACTTAAAAAGTGCTCAAATAGCTGTGGAAAAATGTTACTATAATATTTGCACTGTTAATGTCTCTGTCCACATCATTTTATTTAAATGTTTGCAGAATACTGAGAATTTTTATCCATATCTTATTTCCAGAGCTGTGGCTGGATACCTGAGAGCCCTGAGTCTGAGTCCCAACCATGCAGTTGTCCATGGAAATCTGGCCTGCGTGTACTATGAGCAGGGCCTCATTGACCTGGCTATTGACACCTACCGCCGTGCTATTGAATTGCAGCCCCACTTTCCTGATGCCTACTGCAATTTGGCAAATGCTCTAAAGGAGAAAGGAAATGTAATGTGTTTTTGTGTGTCCCAGAAATCTCTTGATTTCTTTAAGTCCATTTAACACTTATTAAAATTAACTTTAAAAATTCCATTTTCTTTAACAGGTGTCTGAAGCAGAAGAGTGCTACAACACAGCTTTGCGTTTGTGTCCAACTCATGCTGACTCCCTTAACAACTTGGCCAATATCAAGCGTGAGCAGGGGTACATTGAGGAAGCAGTTCAACTTTACAGAAAAGCCTTAGAGGTGAGTTACATCAGTTGCTGTATATTCCAGTTCAAATTGGTATGTTTTATAAAACTATTCACAATTGTGGTAAATAAGAGCATGTGCTGAATAACATCTTGTTCATCAGGTGTTCCCAGAGTTTGCAGCAGCTCACTCTAACCTGGCCAGTGTGTTGCAGCAGCAGGGAAAACTGCAGGAAGCTCTTATGCACTACAAGGAGGCGATCAGGTTAGTAAACGAATGCTACAGACAGCTGTGGGCTTTGGCTTCTTTCACATATGAACTCAGTTTCTGTTGGTCTCATGTTTAATAACTTTTCTATTAAAGTGAGAGGGGAAGATTAGAAAATAGTGTTTGTGGCATGTACACTTTATGCTCCACTTGGGATTTTTTAATTTTATTTATTTTTGAGGGCAGAATATATTTATAAATAAACTCAAGTTTGTACATGGAAATAAAACGGTCCATATACTGCACTATGTATCGGAAATGCAGAGCAATTTCAGACAACTCGTGTGAAGCCACTTGACTGTCTAGAAATTGGTCAAGATGTAAATCTTTTGTAAATGTAAAACTTAACAGCTGTTGTCTTTTATGTACTTAATTATCTGGTCTCTGAATTTTAGAATCAGCCCAACATTTGCAGATGCCTACTCAAACATGGGCAATACACTGAAAGAAATGCAGGATGTTCAGGGAGCTCTGCAGTGTTACACCCGTGCCATCCAGATCAACCCTGCCTTTGCTGATGCTCACAGCAATTTGGCCTCTATCCACAAGGTAGAAATATTTAACCGTGTTCATTCAGTGTATAATTAAGAATTCCAGGACTTGCACTTAAATACATAGTTGAATATTATTACCCATTTGTGTGTTAGTTTTATTATGCTTTTGCAGCATTTAATTTAGCATTTTATTGCATCTTTTTTAGGATTCTGGAAACATCCCAGAGGCTATTGCATCTTATCGCACAGCCTTGAACTCAAGCCTGATTTCCCCGGATGCTACTGCAACTTGGCACACTGCCTACAGGTGTTTATCTGCTCTTATGCTGCTTTTGTCCTGTCTTTTTTTTCTTTTTTCTTTTTTTTTTTTACTTCTGTTCTTTCAGAACAAATTTTCTGACTGCTTTTATGCCCACCACGTTTTCAGATTGTGTGCGACTGGACAGACTATGATGAGCGGATGAAAAAGCTTGTGAGCATTGTGGCGGACCAGCTGGAGAAGAACCGCTTGCCCTCAGTGCACCCGCACCACAGCATGCTGTATCCACTCTCTCATGGCTTCCGCAAGGCCATTGCAGAACGCCATGGAAACCTTTGCCTGGACAAGGTACACGCAATGATCAAAGCAAGTAAACCTTTAATTCATATTTTGGGAGGGTGGAAGGTGGCTGGTGATGGCACTGCCTGCAGGGATATGGGGAAGGTAAGGGATGGGCAACGTATAAAGAGGTAGACATGCTGGTGGTGAATGGGTCGCTTGTAGTGATGAAGGCATGGGGTAATAAATGATTTGCAGTCAGACAGTGAAATTTTTATGCAGTCAGTTGAACTAGTAGACTTTCCTCTCCGAGTGTAGATGTATTCTTATACCACTGCTTGTTCCACAGATTAATGCACTGCATAAACCTGCTTATGAGCATCCTAAGGATCTGAAAGCAAGCGGTGGACGTCTGCGCGTTGGCTATGTCAGCTCCGACTTTGGCAATCACCCGACCTCCCATCTGATGCAGTCCATTCCTGGAATGCACAATCCTGAGAAATTTGAGGTAATTTTTAACTCTCAAAATTCTTTGTGTGGCAAATATATAATGCAGTGTATTGATACACATGGTTGACTAAAATCTTTGCTTATATATTTTTTTTCTTTTCCCCAAAGGTGTTTTGCTATGCTCTCAGTCCTGATGACAGCACCAACTTCCGTGTGAAAGTGGTTGCAGAAGCTCATCATTTCACAGACCTCTCACAGGTAGGGCTGCTCGATAATGGAAAAAATCACAATTATTTTGGTCAATATTGAAATCACGATTAACACAATTACTCACTTTGTAAAAATATTGCATTTATTTCACTTATAGAAGAATGAATACCTGAAATCTAGTGCATTTCTATAATCTCATAAACACTAAATAGAAAGGGGGGGGAAAGAATCCAAGTTCCAACATAAATACATTATAAATCCAACACAAATAAATAAATAGGAGGGTAATGCCAGTTATCATGACTAATAATACTAGGACAAAGTTATTTAGACCAAATTAATTCTCACATTTTAGTGCCGAAACAAATAGACCCTGCGCATGTATTCACATTAGTAGGGACGTGAGTTGAATCGATTTGCGAGGTTTTCGGTGATGAATTGGGGTCCGGTGCGGTTCCAATTACACCCATGGTGCAAATATTGGTAGACTCGGCTCTGAAGCATAAATCAGGGCTAAGAGTATATGGCGCATAATGGAACAAAATCATTTTAACAACAATCAAGATTTGATTAGTGGTACAGCCCTACTCACAGGTAACTGCAATAACAGGTTGCCTCAGTATCTGCATATTTATGAGCTCTAAAGTATTTTCATTTTTAACTTGGTGGGGATTTCAGCCAATGCAGATGCAATGTCAGGAACACTGGCCTTTCACACACAAACTGTTACCTTTTGTTTCCAGATCCCTTGCAATGGCAAGGCAGCTGATCGTATTCACCAGGATGGAATCCACATTCTAGTCAACATGAATGGATACACCAAGGGAGCCAGAAATGAGCTCTTTGCCCTCCGCCCTGCCCCCATTCAGGTATTTATTTTAGCCTCTCCTGGGGATTTATAACACTTCCATATTTACAGGTATGTGCAGTGTGCTAGCATTGAAAAATGCACAAATAATTTCTGCCAATTTGATAGGCTATGTGGCTGGGTTACCCTGGAACCAGTGGGGCTCCCTTCATGGACTACATCATCACAGATAAGGAGACATCCCCTATGGAATTGGCTGAACAGTATTCTGAGAAACTTGCCTACATGCCCAATACCTTCTTCATTGGAGACCACGCCAACATGTTCCCTCACCTCAAGGTTTAGCCAGCCTTACATTACTGCAATTTGTGTTAAAAGAAGAAGAAAAAAAATTCCTTATTTGTTTTCCTAAAATTTTATTATGACTGCAGTGTTGTAAGACTTCTTTTCTTTGACCTGCAGAAAAAGGCTGTGATTGATTTCAAATCTAATGGACACATCTTTGACAACCGCATCGTTCTTAATGGTATTGATCTGAAGGCCTTCTTGGACAGTCTGCCAGATGTCAAAGTGATAAAGGTGAGTGAGGTAAATTTCCTGAACCTTTTTATTAAACAGACATGTTTAATCTGAAACAATAATTCTGCATGGTGATTAAAAGCATCTTTTTATTGACCAGATGAAGTGTGACAACAACCAGGAATCTGCTGGGGACACAAATGGAGGGCTGTCCATGCCTGTAATTCCCATGAACACAGCAGCCGAAGCCATCATCAACATGATCAACCAAGGCCAAATCCAGGTCACAATCAACGGCTTCACTGTCAGCAATGGTCTGGCCACTACACAGGTAAGAGCCGCTTTTAGACACACACACACTCTTTGTTGTTTCTGTCTCATGTAAATGTTAGGGACTGAATGAGCACTCTGGCCACTTCCCTGTTTATTGTGATATACTTCTGTAAAAGCAACTACCTTTCACAATAACAAACACTTGAAAGCAGAAGCTTTAGGGCCATTCCAAGAAGAACAGCAATATTTTTTCCCTCATGTTTAGATTAGTAACAAAGCTGCAACTGGGGAGGAGGTGCCACGCACAATCGTTGTGACAACCCGTTCCCAGTATGGTCTTCCAGAGGACTCCATTGTCTACTGCAACTTCAACCAGCTGTACAAGATTGATCCTCCTACTCTTCAGATGTGGGTCAATGTAAGTTGGACATACTTGATTATGACCATGATGTTTTAAGGATTGTATTAAAAAGTGTATTTTAAAATCTGTTAATGTTTTTCTGTTGTTGCAGATCCTGAAGCGCGTGCCCAACAGTGTGTTGTGGCTTCTTCGCTTCCCTGCAGTTGGCGAGCCCAACATCCAGCAGTATGCTCAGAACATGGGTCTGCCAGGCTCTCGGATCATTTTCTCTCCTGTGGCCCCCAAGGAGGAGCATGTGAGAAGGGGCCAGCTTGCTGATGTGTGCCTAGATACTCCTCTGTGCAATGGTCATACCACAGGCATGGATGTTCTCTGGGCTGGAACACCCATGGTCACCATGCCAGGTGAGCATACTATTCAGGGTAGGTTTGGCTACCAGATGCCGCCATCACACAAGTACAAAAATTGCCAGAATTTTTTACAAAAAGACATCTGTAAGAAAAAAAAAATGTTAAGTGAAATCTGTTTTGTGTTGATGCCTCTGTGTAGGTGAGACTCTTGCATCCCGTGTGGCTGCCTCACAACTCAACTGTCTGGGCTGCCCTGATCTAATAGCTCAAAGTCGCCAGGACTATGAGGACATAGCAGTGAAACTGGGCTCTGACATGGAATAGTAAGTAGAAAAACATATCTGACTACCTTTTCTTAAGAAGTCATCCGTTGTTTGTGTCATCTGCCAACTCTGATTACTCTCTCTCCTGTAGCCTTAAGATGGTCAGAGCACGTGTTTGGAAGCAACGGATCTGCAGCCCTCTTTTCAACACCAAGCAGTACACAATAGACCTGGAGAGGCTCTATCTGCAGATGTGGGAGCACCACAGCAATGGCAACAAGCCAGAACACCTGGTTAAATTCCAGGCAGTAGAGGCTAGTGAAAATTCCTGAACTGGAAGCATGCCCATTTCTTTGCCCTTTTCCCCAGCCAGTTTTAACCCTTATCAGCACCATAGTTTGAATGGTCAATTTCCACTCCAGCCCCTTCTCGTCGAACTTTTGTTGTCTCTTTCGCTCTCCTCGACTATTAATGGGACTCTCGTTTTCAAGGAGCCTACACGTGTTCACATTTGTCACCCATTACACTGATCGTTGCCTCGCACATCTGCATCAACTGAGCCAGAATGATCCTGAGATGTTCAGGCAACACTTCTGAGACTCTTGTCCTAAAACACAGTATATGGTTTTTGGTGAGCATGAAAGGATTGTGAATGCCCTTCTTCCCGTTTGGTACTTGGATCAGTGGATTTAGTTTCTTCTGTCATTGTGCATACAGGACTAAGTGCAGCTTGTGGAGAGAATTCCCAGCCGTCATTACTTGTTAATCTATTTATAAATGGATTAAGAGTGTTGTGTGTTTTTAAAAATGACAGTGTTGCACCATGGAAAATTGTACCTGACATGTTTCATCAGCTTTAACATGCAATTATAAATTATAAATTGCAACTGCTCTTTAGTTTGTTTTAAGCTCTTCTCATACACCTGCTGATTTGCAAGTTTTGAAGAACTTGAAGAGATGACAACTTCTTCCAAAGGCCAACTTTAATTAATCAAGGACTGTTTGTTCCTGGGACTGTTTTATTAGTAGTACTGTTATCAGTTCTCAACCTGTTCACATGACCGGACAAATCTAGATTAAAGGAATTCCATTTAAGTCAATGGGAAGGGAAGGGCTTAAATTAAATTTTAGATTGAAGGCCATATACATTGATAGTTTCTTTTTTTATTTTAATCATGCAAACCTGGAACAGGCTGGTAAGTATTTCTAAGCAGTTTTGTTTTTGTTTTTTATTTGTCTGTTTACCTGTATGCTGTCAATGATGCCACAAGGCGCTCTCTCTATATATATATAATAAATATTGAGATGGCAAACTATCTGGTGTTTTGAATAATCTGGTATAATCTACACACCTGTGTGTTGTCTAGATGTTTCTAGTAACTTTCTGCCTTTAACTGGTGGTGTATTTCTAAAATGCATACATTATGAATTCAGACTGGCTTCCTGAACAATGGTTATTAAAAAAATGGTAAGATGGTAATTCTTGAATTTATAAAATTTTATTGATAAATACCTAATTAATATATTAATACCTTGTTAGTATGTCTTGCCCCACAGGCAGCATAATTGCTTATTAGACAGGCACATTACAACCAATCAAGTCAAGGGATGTAGTTAATGCTAGATCACACTTGCACATAAATCATTTTAAAAGGCCAATTTCAAAGTTTAGTGAGCCAGTGTCTTACAGTAGTAGTAGTTGGGGTGACTTGTATTACAGCTTCCTGTAATCTGTTTCTACTGCTATAACTGATAAACAGTAATTCGTTTAACTCATGTTTTCGAAGTAAAGTAGAACTGCATTAAGTTGAACATTTATAACTTAATATCTTCCTGAGGATTTCTACATGGTTATTCTGCATCCAGCCATCACTGGTTTGGTTGGAGGCGTGGACAGGACGCTCACTTCAAATCCGCAGCGATTGGTCCACTGCTCTCGGTGACAACTTCCGGCGTAATGGAGCACACGATTTGAATTTACCTTGGTTGTTCCTTCCCTATTTTCCCCGCTTTCATTAGGTAATGAATTAAAATATACTGTAGCGATTCTTTGTTCCCTTTAATTGAGGGTTCTTTCAGTGTATACTAATGTGGGAATGAATGCGCTAACTCTCGCTAATGTTAGCTGATTAATGTTAGACGAACAAGTTGCTAACAGTAACGCTAAGGTTTAAAGGCTGTAACGCCTCGAGCACAAAGCTATCTTTTGTACCAACAAGAAAAAATAAAATAAGCAGTGTTTCGTATTAACTATCGGTTAGCCGTACTGTGTCATTTTAGTGTTTATGATCTAAAAAAAACATAAGCTTGACGTTAGCGCTGGAGCAGACTTTAAATGGCTCGTGCTGGTGTGTGCCATTGCAGAGATGGAGGAAAGTATGAATGATGCTACGTCCAAGTCGTTTCACAGAGTGGCTAAAAAGATGGGGTGGATGGATGAGGGAGGACTGGAGGCAGCGGAAAAGAAGGTTTGCTGCATACTTCATTAACCTATAAATTATCACGTATTTTATTACTGGTAAACTGGCTGTGCCACAGATATTAGGCTTGGGATGCTGGAACAGTTTATAAGTACGGAGTTGGAAACAAGGGGCAGTGCATCCCAAATAATCCTGGTCCTCCTCCTCGACTATCTCCAGTTTGCCTAAAAATGTTAGGATCCAAAGTTGGGGCATATATAATAATTGCTGTGAAATTTTAGCTTCATACAATATCAAATACTTTTCTATTTTTTTTTGTTTGTTTAATTACTCACTGCACAGTATTTTCTGTTATCTTCTTGTACAGTATATTATTATTACTACTATTATTGTTATTGTTAATTTTGTTTTGTTTTTTAATATATTGCTTTTAAAAATGTGAACTTTTATATCTGCTGCTGCTGTTACGCCTGAATTTCCCCCTTTGCGGGACAGTAAAGGCTGTTTCTTCTTCTTCTTATCAGTAAACCCACTTAGAGCAAATTTTCACAATTTGAAATCTGAGGCAATGTTTGAACACAAATCTCTTAATAACTAGTAACTATTTGTCCTCAGCCCCAACCGGTGGCACCAGATGGCTGTCCCTCCCTGAGCCTGGTTCTGCCAGCCTTCTTCCTGTTAGTTTCCTTCCCACTGTTGCTTGCTCATAGGGAGTTTTCTCATTGTTGAAAGTGGGTATTTGGGCCTTTAAAAAAACTATATATATATATATATATATATATATATATATATATATATATATATATATATATATATATATATATATATATATATTTGCTATATCAAGCAAAAATTTCACAGCAATCAATATACATATGCAAATTTTAAACCATAAAAATTACAGGAAAATCAGTGGTGGATAAACAGAAAATGTTAAAAAAAAATAGATGATTTGAGATGAAATGACCCAAAGTTCATATATATATATATATATATACATATATATATATATATATATATATATATATATATATATATATATATATATATATATAAATAAATAAATAAATATATATATATATATATAAATAAATAAATAAATAAACATTGTTGTTGCCATTGTTTGCAGTTGATGAGTAAAGTTGGTAAGAGTCGTCATGCTGGTACAAGTGGTCATGGCTCAGCCAGTGAGTGGAGAAACTCAGCACTGAGTGAGTCCAGTGATGATGAATTTGACCAGTGTAAGTGTTCTTCGTTTTTTTACAATGCTAAATGTTGTGACTCTAGTTTCATGTATGAAATTTTTCTTCCCTTTTTTCCCATTTCACTGTTTAACTCCTTAGTTCTTATGGAAAGATCCACTCCCCGAGCTAAAGCTGCTTCACACAAGTTCTGCAGTCCTGCAAAGAAAGGCTGGTATGAAAATGTTTTCGTGAAGCTTTTTTTTTTTTTCTTCTGATTTATACTCTGCCACTAATGTAACAGTATAATGTAAACCATTTTAAGCCACTTCAATTCTTTCCAGTTCAACCACTGTTATGGTGAGCTCAGATGATGACGATGCCACTTTTGAGACATGTAAGTACTAAGCTTTTTCTGCTGGTTAGACTTTATATATATCCCACCATAAGGTGATTTAAAAAAGATTATATACTCTCTTTCCACATTTAAGTTCTTCAGCGGGTGAAAGCTCCCATTACCAAACCCAAGAAAACATCTGAAAGCGGCAGTGAAGATAGGTGAGTCTTTGGTGGATTTTTCCTTTCCTTTTGTTGCCTCTGTCAGCAGTAAATGTTTCATAAACTGTATTTTTTCCCCCCTGTGTTTATTTCACAGCCTCCATAATTTTATAGTGGATCACTACTCATCAGATGATGACTTTGTTGAGACAAAATCATCTTTTAAAGGTAATTGTACTGCTGTTCTGTTACACATATGCACACAGGGTGGTTATTCCCCACTTCTAGTATAATAAGAGAGAACGTGCATATACACTAGCGGGAAGACCTCACATGCAACAATGAATGATTTAGTCTAATGTAATTAGTGAGTATAAGTGAATGTACATTATATGGACAAAAGCATTGGACCTCTTAATTCTTGAATTCAAGTGTTTTTAGTCCAGTCGCCACAAGTATATAAAAATCAAGCACCTAGCCAAACATTTGTGAAAGAATGGTTGGTTCTAAAGCGATCGCTCAATTCATGCGTGCTGCTGTAATAAGATGCTACAGTTAGAACAGGTTAGTTTATGAAATTTCTTCCCTCCTAGATATTCCACGATCAGCTGTAAGTGGTATTATTGCTGAATGGAAGAGTTTAGGATCCACAGCTGCTCATTCCCAAAGTTCAAGTTTTCTTTATTAGTCATTGTACACAATGTACACAATGAGATTGTGTTCCAGAACACCCATCCAAGAAAAACAAACAAACCAAACAAACAGGGGAGATAAGTGACAGACCATGTAAAGTTACAGAGTGGGGGTGTCAAGCTTGGAGGTGCATAGTGTGTAAAAGTCTTCAACACGACTTACTCAATAACTGCAGAGTTCCAGACCTCCTCTGGCATTAACATCAGCACAAAAATTGTGCGCCAGGAACAGGCTGAGCAGCTCCTGTGCTTTAGGTGAAATGTGCAGGTGCCCCAGTACTTGTGTTCATGTAGTGTAGATTAGCTAGACAGCTAAAATGGTATTAAATTCTTACCTGGCTATTGACTTTCTTTTTAAGGCCTATAGCTATACTAACTAAGTCTGTTTTTTATCTTTGTAAACTGGCTCATCTATTATCCGTTCTTCATCATGCCCTCCCTGCACAGAGAGGAGCCTTTCACTCACAAGTATAGAAAAAATGTTGAGAAGAGGAGATGAAAGAACCTTTCTGTAAATGCTCAGAAACATTGAGCTCTAATTTGAAATTGGACCAACAGACAAAAATGCCATCCTTCTGTGTTGTCTTGTTTTGAGATTATGATGATTACAACAATGATGATGAACTTGCATGTACGTTCAGGCACATTTGTATGAGTTATTAGTGGGAATGCCAGCATGAAAATGTGGTAGGGGACATTACACTTAATACAAATCTCATTATAACATGATGATATTAGTGGTTCCATAGTGTAGTGGTTTATACAGTCACATACCAAGCTTTCTAATTTTCTTGTGTTTTTGTTTGTTTATGTTTTTTAGTCAGTTCATTTTTGTCTCTTTCTGTGTTTCTTTTTTTTTTTTTTTTTTTTAGTTCCTAAGAAGACCAACACTCCACGCAGCCCAGCATCCAATAAGGAGACCACTGTCTGCATTTAATTCACCGGTCTTTGTTAGTGACGACAATGATGATGATGATATTGTGGTGAGGAGCACTTGGAGAACCCGTCACACAAAGCCCAAGTCACTTCCAAAGACAGAGAATAATCCTCCATTGTGCGATAAAGAGGAGAGTTCACCGTCGCGCCCCTCACTTCCCGTTCCTTCTCCTTTGCGTCTTCCTTCAGACGAAGCTAAAGCATCAGTGAGCTCACCCAAGCGCACTTTTTCAGCTCCTTCTAAGCTGAATGACTCAAGCAGTTCTGAGGAGGAGTTCACATCCCTGCTGGAGAGACTGAAAAAGAAAAACAATTTCATAGGGACCTCATTCCTACCCAAGAACAACAAAGGTACAGTAACTGAATAATTTTGGCTGCTTTAATCTAACAGTCTCTTACTTTTGTTTTTATCCTGTTTGTGAGGCTCATATCTCTTGCTGTCTTGTTTTTTTAAAATTAAATTTAGAGAGCAGTAAGGAGCCTGCTGGGACAGTGTCAGTTCCTCCTGTATCCAAAACACCCGGCTTTAAACCATTTGATGTGAAGACACCGGGAAAATCTTTGATCTCGAAGCCCACAGTCAGTCAGACAGAGCCTAGACCGGGTCCTACCAGTAGGTGCGTCGGTTGCGGAGACATGAATGATGGATATTTTAATTGGATGCTTGACACTTAGCTGTTTTCTTTTCTATCCAGACATTTGTCTTCATTTTGCCCTGTTCATTTTCCCTCTAGGACAGTGCTGTGTAAGACCCCAGGCTGCTTCCTGCAGTCGCTCACAAATCCTGGCTCCAGCTACACGGACAGTTTTAAGCGGAACAAAGAGGAACTCACAAGTAAACTGTACCAGCTGTACAACACCACTGTGTTTGGCAGTAAGGTGACGAAGAGTAATTTACTATAATGATTTCTTTTTTTAAAAGTCAAATAAAATTTTCATACTTAGCCTCTGCTTTCATTGGCTGCCTGAAGTTCATTAGCAGCTATAAATAACCTAGCCGTAGCAGAAACGCCACCTTTAATATATCATGCTTTATCTCGTTTGACTTAAACCAGTCAAGGATATTTCATATAATCACCCTGCTGAGCTCGGCTTGTTTTGGCTGAATGTTTAGGACAGCTGTTCTCCAGTGAGTTTCAAGGATGAAATGAAAATATGAGTTTTTGTGCTCTTTATGTTCCATGCAGTTCTTTCAAGATTGATGCAAATTTAAAGCTGCAGTATGAATTTTTTTTTAATTATTATTATTATTATAAATTGAATATGCTGAAACAGCCAGAATAAGGAAAAAACATTTTGTGTCATTCTGGTCTTTAAATGCTTTTCATTGTTTAGTGTCTTGGTGAACAGAAACTGAGTTTTTATTTTCATTTGTTTCTGGCATCTTTTTCCAGCTCCCTGTGAATATGTCAGTGACCTGGAATAAGAAGATGCGTAAAACAGCTGGCTACTGTGTCACAGGGCAGGAAAAGGGTGGAGGGAACCGCTACGCCCGCATAGAGCTGTCAGAGAAAGTCTGTGACTCTGCTGGTAATGTTCACTAAGCCATGGTTTTAAGCAGTGTTTGTGGGGTCCAGGGGAGCACAAACCATAGCAAACAGGTCCCTAAAATAAAGTTCCCGAATAGAAATATGTAGTACCTCATCTTGCGTGATAACGTTGTCCTTGTTCTTCCCTGCTAGATCGTCTCAGGGACACACTGATACATGAAATGTGTCATGCTGCAACATGGCTGATTAATGGTGTAAGGGACGGGCATGGAAACTTCTGGAAGCTCTATGCTCGCAAAGCAACACTGGCACATCCTGAGCTGCCGATGGTCACACGCTGCCACAGTTACGACATCAAGTACAAATTCCAGTACCAGTGCACCCGCTGCCAGAATACGTATGTCCACTTTATTCCAGAAAAAACAAAACTACTTACTCCTGTTTATGATTCACTGTGTATTTTCAGAGCGTTTGAGCTGATTTGGTCTGATTAACATCCTTTTTTTTTTTTTTTAACTGTGATTCTTCACAGGATCGGCCGTCATTCCAAGTCACTGGACACACAGAGGTTTGCGTGTGCCCTCTGCACTGGTCAGCTTGTCTTGTTGACTCCTTCTAAGCCACGTGCTCCCACACCTTTTGCCAACTTTGTCAAGGAAAATTATGGAAGTGTACGTCAGGAGCTGGCAGGACAAAGTCACGCAGAAGTGATGCGCAAACTTAGTGCAGACTTTGCCTCCAAGACTAAACTGAGTCAGAGCTGAGCCAGTAGCTGTACTTACACAGGCAGCTTGTGAAATCTCTGTCAGCTAGTCTTACTTTACAGAGCAGCTGTGATTCTTAATGCTGAAATCTTCTTTTCTGTGTTTGTCTGTTTATCATTGGAGTTTCTGCAACTGGAAAAACTGAATGAAAAGAAATGAAATGTTTCTGATTTTGTTTGTGTAGATGAGATGGTGGCAAACAGAATTTCATACCTCTTAAGGGACAGCACCAAGGTGCATATGTGATATGAGCCATAGTTTTTTTTTTATGGTGTGATTTTTCACACCATTAAATCTTCAAATAAAGTTTAACTTTTTAATGCATAAATTGTGTCAACTGGAGTCAGGATTTTTTTTTTCAAGGAGTATTTTACGTGTTCTTGCAGACAGACAGTATATGTTGAATTATTTCTTTGAAAAATAAACCTAGTCTCAGCATTTGCATTAGCCCATTGGTCTTTAGTATTCTAGTGTTTAACTATGTCTTAATAATAAAAGTAATTATTGTTCATGAATCCCAACACCTCTCCTCAATCGTCATTCTAAATTCTTTTCTGGTTTATGAACTATGAAAATTAGGACAAACCTCAGACCACAAAGTAACAAGATGCTGCATGTTGATGTGCTTTTCTTTGTATGTGAATGCAGCTTTAACAGGCTCCCTTCCTTGCCACAGGGATTTGGTCCCGGTGGCTCCTGGATACCTTGGGTTATACAGTACATTCATGTCTGTTTCTTCCAATATTGTCATTGTTTCAGTTCCAAAACCACTTTTTAATTAAAACGTGCCCATTTTTTAAAAATTTTTTCTTTGGCTCGGCTGTTTCAAAGTAAAAAGTCGAGCTATTGTCCACAAAAACTTTAATATTGGCCATAACTCAAGAACAGTGTGACCTAATTCACACAATAGATGCATATACTAAATATCTCGGGCGGGTTCCAAACTCAGCAATCTTGACCTCAAGCTAAAGGTCAGAGGTCAAGTTTTCTGACAATCTTGTGACTGCGATAACTGCAGGTTGATCTCACCTAGGATGTACAAATTCATACCATAGGTGCATACTGTTCAAGCTAGACCCATCAAACCTCACACACTTCTTCATGGATTTTACTATAACAGCACTTTGACCCCCCCCCCCCATTATGAATCCAAAACAGCTGAGTGTTGGCACCCGCTCAGCGGTGCTCATGTTTCTCTATGCTGGTAAAAGGTTATCCTTTGAAATATCTGATAAAAGTATGGTAATGTGTGCGGGGGTGAAAGAGCCTGGCATTGTTTTCTGTGACTTTGCCTTTGCTGTCAAGCAAATATTGACAGATAGAATACAGTTCTGTACAGATGCTTTATTAACCCCCCCTACCCCCCCCCCCGACTTTCGCAATAGGCAAATGCAGTCCTGATAACAAACAGTTGAAAAACCGTTGACACGTCACTGTCAAAAGAGATGAGGTGTGAGGCCTGAGGTCTGATGAAGCAGAGCGAATGGATAGTCTGTAATACTGGCATCAGAATGAAGCTGCTGTATTAAATCAGTCTGAACCACATCAAAAGGTGAGTACATTTTTTTTCCATTGTAGAAGTGGCGAAACTCAACTCCCATTCTGGAGATTTCTCATTGGATTCATTGCCCAAAACTAAGCAAATGTATGTTGTGGCAGCTAATCATCAGTGGAATCGTTACATAATGGATGTCGCCTGCAATGCGACAGCGCTTGAGGACCAGGCACAGATTAACTCCACCATTTACCACCTGATCAAGATGGTCAGCATGTGTGTGAGCTGCGGCTTAAACACGATACTCAGTGTCCCTTTGGTCTTGGTCATCCCACGCTCCCCATCCCTCCTCAGACACACTCGCTTCCTGCTGCTCATACACCTTCTCTTCTGCTACAATCTCCAGGTAAGTCTGCACTTTGAGGCCCAAATCCTTCTTAGATAATGGTCTTCAAGACATCTGAGCTAAATGGTCAACATCATTGCCTTTTCAGCAACTTATCTGGATGATCAAAGCAGTTCTCTTAGGATCAAGGGAAAGTTTATCTGTGACCCAGTGTCTGATCTTCAGTGCTGCTAACCAGGCCTTCTCAATGGTTTGTAAATTATTTATTATATTTGTACAATTTATTATTTGGTGGTGACTGGTTGATGCAGTGATTTATACACAATTTTCGGCTGTCATTTACAATAGAGATTATCACTTACGTATTTTATTTGGAGCCCATGGATATGGATGGGTATTACTTGGGTTTAAATGATAGTTCACATTTTTCAAGTCTACAGTAAAAATAACTTAAGTCAAACTCAATGTGAGACTTTAGTTTAACCTTGAAAATCAAGTGGCATCCCGGAGTTTTTCCTGACACAGCAAGAGGCCCTTTGGGGGTGACTGCATGAAAGCTTAATTGGTCCACATCTACACTCACTTGCCATTTCATTAGCTATACCTGTTCAGCTTCTTGTTACTGCAAATATCTAATCAGCCAATCACTCGCAGACTCACAGTGCAGTTAGGCATGGTCAAGATGACGATTTAAGGGACTTTAAGAAACTGCTGATTTGTTGCTTCCAGCAGGATAACTCGCCTGGTACTAGCAAGGTATAAGTAATGAAGTGGCTGATGAGTGTGGTTAGGTGCCCATGATCATAGTTGAGGGATAAGTTTATGCTTGTGGGAGAAAAAACCCCCTAAAATTTCTTATCATCAATCCAAAAGAGGCTTCCCATATTGCAATGTGACATGTTCCACCAGCTACTAACTCTTACACTGAAACTGAACTAGAGAGAAATGTCTGTACAGTCAGTACAGACTGAAGGAGACAATTTGCAACAGCAAAAAACGGCATTAATAAAAATGTTTTAAGAAAGACTTGAAATGATGTGAACCTAACCTAACCTTTAAGCTATTGTTTATAACAAATGAAAATTATTGAAAAAAACACAGGAAGTTACAGTAGAAATGACTCATTTTAACTGGAGGATATTCTGGAAATGCCTTCATAGACACTATAACAATGAGCAACCCCCTGTGAAAACCTTTAAGTGACAAATAACAGACAAACCTGAGCATTGCATCTACTTTATATTTATACTCTTTGCACAGGTGGACCTCTTCCTCAGCACAGCTCTGGCTGTGGATCGTGTCATAGCCATCAAGTGGCCCCTGCACTATGAGTTCTTTATATGTACGAAAAGGAAGCGAGCAACTCTTGCATCCATATGGACATTATCAGTTGTGTTCAGCAGTGTGGGTTTGTGTATCAGCCTTGCTACAATCCAGACCAGGTTTTCCCTTCACCGCTGTCGAGCTTTTGTCTCGACACCCTGCCTATCAGCACTGGTGCTTTACTACACTGTGGCCACCGCTCTGGTGTTGCCTCTCTGCTACCTGATCATCCTGGGATGCTTCTGCTTGCTCTGCTGGGACATGCATGCAGGTCTGTTCTCCACCAACAGAGCTTATGTCACGCTGACCCTACAGGCTGTTCAAACCATCCTTTTTTCAATTCCTGTGTTCATGGACAGCTACCTAATACCCGGCTACCTGCACAGTGATGCTCTTGATATAGCAACCACCATCACCTACAACCTGGGGGTGTCACTCATCCCTCTGGTCTACGGCTACCGCTCTCGGGAACTACAGCAGAGGATACGACAGGCTGCAAACATAAACAAAGTCAACAGCCAAAATGAACGATGAGGACTCTTTTGAGGAGTTTCAAAAGCTTTTGCCAGTGCTTCTTAAATGTCACGACAGTATCTTTCTATTAAACACGGTTTTCCACATTTATTGCACCACAGGTTAAATTAACTTTTTTTGAAAAAAGCACTGATGGATAGGTCAGTCTTTATGCTGTTATGCTCAGTGTAGAAGCATCTCCTTATAAACAATTTGCACTTCTGGAGTATAAAGTATGTATTTAATAGCAGCAGAAAACATAAATTCAAGCAATTATGATGTGACTTAAAATAATCTGAGATAAAACCAAAGTCAAGCTGTTCAAACACTGATAATGAGGAACACACTACAGTTACACTACAGATGAAAAACAGGAACGAGGATAAACTGCTTCACTGGATTTAATTTTTTAACTTAATGTTTTATATGCTGTTTATGTACTCATCAGTTCACAATATATTATGTAAAACATTCAGAAATACAGAAGATTAAATGCACACAAAAGCATGACAAAAATATATATCATCAATCAGCTTTAAGACAGTGTGACCATAAACTGTAAATAAAAAATGGACATAACTTAAGCACCTGGAAAGGGAAGCCAATGGAAAGTGACTTAAACCTGCAGTTCCTCTAAAGGCCACTGGGGGCAACTCTTGGAATTGTGAATGTCTTTAAAAAAAACTGTCAGTTGACTTATGACCTTAGTAAACACTTTCCTCGTTAAGTTATGGTCTGTCACATGTTTCAAATCATAGGTAATGCAGCGTCAGGCTGTTTGTTTTTTGTTTTGTTTTTTTTAAATTACGTTCCAATATAGCATAAAATAAACAACAAGGGTAGTGTATGCATTAGGGTGGGTGTACCTGTTGGTTGACAAGTCACTACTATATGAGCAAGCAGGGTCATTGCTTTCACAGGTACACCCAGCCCTCGCTATTCACCACTGGTTAAAAAACAAAACAAAACAAAAAACAAGCTGAAAACAGCCAGAATGCTCAAGTAAAGGCCTCAAAGTCACAACTTCACAAGGCTATGTCCAGTTTTTTTTTCTTTCTATACAGTCTAAGGATTGGAATCTAAGAGGATGGTGTGCTAAGAGGCAGCTTCCCTGATTGTGAGAATCACCCCTTTACGAGGCACAGGCACAAATCCATAGGCAGCACGGAGATAAGAGTGCACTCCCCAGTTGTCAATGGTTAACCAACAGCTGTGCTGCACAATAGAATTTGCCAGAAAAAAACAGCATAAAAGAGCCAAAACATGGGAGACTGATGGGAGTCACCTATACAACAGAGAAAACAGATGCTCCTAACATAATGCACAAATTAGCACACAAAACACTGGAATGTACGTGTCACTCTATTGATGCAGGCACACTGAAACACCTCTATAATAATATCCGTATATATTCTTCATAAATGAATGCAGCATTCCAACAGGTAAGAAGGTATTCTCTAACAGTTTTGGCAGGCCACTATCACGTAACTCAAAGAAGGATCATTTGGCATTTTGATAAACTTTTCAGCTCTTTAACAGTTTGTATATGATTGGATATGAGGGTTAAATTGACTCATTTTCACAGAAAAAAAATGTTTGGCACAATACAATAATATGTTTTTTCTTTTACTTTTTGAACAAATTGATGAGCAGCAAAGTCCCCCTGACACACTGCATCACCAACCCTAATACCATTCACTTGCTTCAGTACAGGCAGGTTTTCTTCATAATACGCAGAAACTCCTGCTGGTTCACCTCCCCATCTCCATCCCGGTCTGCTTCATCTATCATTTCCTGCAGAAAAGCACAATATAAGAGGAAATGAAAAGAATGGAGAGAGGGGGCAAGCAAATCAAGCTAGCTTGATAGCGTTTACGAGCAAATGCTGTGTTGACATTACTCTAAATTGCCTTCATGGCCTTTGGCTTTGTAAACACAACCCACCTGCTAGTTGCAGTAATCCGCTTTTGATATTTTATTAGCATTACATGATGTGCCGCCTCACCTGCAGCTCTTCGTCTGTCAGGTTCTCTCCAAGCTCTTTGGCTACCCTCTTTAGATTCTTGAACGATATCTTGCCGGTCTCGTCATCATCAAACAGGCGGAAGGCTTTTAGGATCTCCTCTTTAGAGTCTTTTTCAGCCTAAAATGAGAGAAGAGGGAGAGTGCTTTGCTCCTGAAAATAAAATTCTGTAGTAATGTAGAAGTAAAAGCAACACAATGAATATCTACCATTTTCTGTGTCATGACAGTGAGAAAGTCCGCAAAGGAGATCTTTCCTGTGCCGTCCTTATCAACCTCACCAGTCATCTTCTTGATCTCCTCTTTCTTTGGTTCAAATCCCAGAGCTCTCATAGCCACCTAGCACAGAGTGAGAAACGCAGACAGTCAAAGCATGCACAGCTAATTGTCTTCTCTTAATACACACAATTTTGGACACCGACACAATCTTTGTATTCATTGCTGTGTAGCAAAACATACTCAAGTCACAGTTATATGACGAATATGGGCTCAAATATGCAGTTATTATTGTAGCAAAACAAATCTCAGACAGAGAGAGAAAGGGGGAAAAAAGAAGGGGGGAGGTAGGGGATAGGAGAAGAGACAAAGCATGAGTAATGGGCCGTCAACTGCTGCATCTGTAACAAAGCACATTAAAAAAAAAAGTAGCTGAAAGAGAGAAAAATAAAAACACAAACACACGATCTTGCTTTGTTATTTGTGTGTGTGTGTGTTTATTGTCCCTTTGCCATGAAACATACTTGATAATGAGGGTGAGAAGCTGCAACAGTGCCCCCCCCCAGAAGCCAGAGGCAGACAGAGAAAGACCCAGAAGACCCGGGACAGCCCCCCAGGACCACTGAAAATCAGAGGCCACAAATCTCGATCTCAGTTGCATACCCACCCCAGCAGAAGGAAGAAGGACGCCTCAGAAGGAGCCCCCATGGCCAAAGGGCAAGAGTCCCAGAGAACCAGAGACAACAGGCAGCTGGCCACCCCGGTGCAAGCTGAGAACGGGGCACCCGAGAATTGCCCAGCACCTGCCATTGGCCCCTTGTGCCAGAGAGGCCTGAGCCACAACCCCCAAGGTAGTAGAAAAAGAGAACAAGTCATCAGTTACAAAAAAAAACAGTCAACTTTTTCAGGTGGCTGTTTTTTTGTTTTGTTTTATTTTGTTTGATTTTTTAAACTACATTTCTACTGTGGCAGATCCAGGGAGATTTGGGTTCATTAACCCTGAGCTCAGGCTCACATACTCAGGCTTTTTCACATGCTCAGTATGTACCACCAGGTGGCGTATTACTCAGTCTTCAAGTGTCACATTAGTCGGCTGATAGCAGTGGTTCTGCCTGTCTGCTAAGGCCAGTCACAATGAATAAGAAGGGATGTCTGTCTGCAATAGTCTGTTACCTCTGTCAGTAGTGACAGGAGAATTTATTATGTAAAATTATTAATAATACACTCAGATAACACACCATTACAAGTAAGAGTCTGGCATTCAAAACCTACTTAAGCATAAGCATGCATGTATTATCAGCAAAGTTTGCAAAAAGTAAACTTTGAGTACTTTAACCCTTGAGTATTTTAGCAATATTATAGTTACAACAGGGGATAGCACTGAATATGACATAAAAATGTGAGCCTTGTAAATGATGATTTAATAAAACAATCAAATTTGATATCTTTAGAATCCACTGTGTTTATATCTGTTTACTGCTGTTTAGAAACATCTGCATCATATCACCACGCCAGAAACAGCAGCAGTCCATTTTAATGTAAAAAAACAAAAATTCAGACATTTACTGTTAAGTGTGAAAATTGATGTGAAATCACTCTTTCATACATATGTGCGTTTAATACACTGTTAAAAAAATAAAGGGAACACTTAAACAACACAATATAACTCCAAGTAAATCAAACTTCTGTGAAATCAAAATGTCCACTTAGGAAGCAACACTGATTGACAATCAATTTCACATGCTGCTGTGCAAATGGAACAGACAACAGGTGGAAATTATTGGCAATTAGCAAGACACACTCAATAAAGGAGTGGTTCTGCATCTGGCTGATGTTTTGGCCACTTTTGAATGTTGGTGGTGCTTTCACACTCATGGTAGCATGAGACAAACTCTACAAGCGGCTCAGGTAGTGCAGCTCATCCAGGATGGCACATCAATGCGAACTGTGGCAAGAAGGTTTGCTGTGTCCAGAGGCTGGAGGCGCTACCAGGAGACAGGCCAGTACACCAGGAGACGTGGAGGAGGCCATAGGAGGGCAACAACCCAGCAGCAGGACCTCCGCCTTTGTGCAAGGTGGAACAGGAGGAGCACTGCCAGAGGCCTGCAAAATGACCTCCAGCAGGCCACAAATGTGCATGTGTCTGCACAAACGCTTAGAAACCGACTCCATGCGGATGGTATGAGGGCCCAACGTCCACAGATGGGGGTTGTGCTCATAGCCCAACACCGTGCAGGACGCTTGGCATTTGCCAGAGAACACCAGGATTGGCAAATTCGCCACTGGCGCCCTGTGCTCTTCACAGATGAAAGCAGGTTCACACTGAGCACATGTGACAGACGTGACAGAGTCTGGAGACGCTGTGGAGAGCGATCTGCTGCCTGCAACATGACCGGTTTGGCAGTGGGTCAGTAATGGTGTGGGGTGGCATTTCTTTGGAGGGCCGCACAGCCCTCCATGTGCTCGTCAGTGGTAGCATGACTGCCATTTGGTACCGAAATGAGATCCTCAGACCCCTTATGAGACCATATGCTGGTGCGGTTGGCCCTGGGTTCTTCCTAATGCAGGACAATGCTAGACCTCATGCGGCTGGAGTGTATCAGCAGTTCCTGCAAGATGAAGACATTGAAGCTATGGACTGGCCTGCCCGTTCCCCAGACCTGAATCCCACTGAGCACATCTGGGACATCATGTCTCTCTCCGTCCACCAACATCACGTTGCACCACAGACTGTCCAGTACCTTGTTTTTTTTTTAAAAAGTAGATTCAACTTATCCGGGTTTACAGTGTACAAATGTGGCACCATTTAAGGGGAAATAAACAGACTTTCCCACAGTATAAGATTTATTGCGAAGAAGCATTGTTACAACGAATAAATAATCCACCAAACACAAATTCACTACATTACATCCAAACACTACAGGAGCTTTTGTTCTTTTAATTTCCTCAAAATAACACGAGACCCCACTCCACTGCACCCCCAACACACACACACACGAACACACTTTGCCCTATTTCACGCAGACACACACCCTAACTTTGTCTTAAAATATATCAAACTGTGTTATGTCATAGTGTCATAACGATGACATATAAAAAAATAATCACAGGTTATATTTTGGTCCGTTGAACAATAATCAGCAACGTAGGAGAAGCACTACTATAAAACTTAGGGTGGAAGCGCAAGAAAATTTAGGCAGCGGCTGGCTTCACCGCGGCTCACAGATGACGGCTCACCTGACCGCGTTTTTATTTTACCTTAAGCTCCTTCACATCGATGTATCCGGAGCCATCGGTGTCAAACAGCTCAAAGGCCTCCCTGATCTCCTGTTTCTGCTCCTCGGTCAGCTCTGGCTTGGGGGCTGTCTTCTTGCGAGGAGGGGGCACTGGACCCTGCAGGGATGGTCTCTTGGCAACGGTTGCCTGATGGGGGACACAGGAGCAAAAATATTAAGTATTAATTTCAAACGGTGTTTTCCCATACCCATGATAACCACTGCCCGCTTACAAGTTATAACAGTCAGGCGCTACACACACAGAATTAGGTAATTACTAGATCACGAAATATTTCCACTCACCATCAGCTGCTGTATTTGCAGATCTTTCAGGCCAATCACTGTTTTCTTCTGGACTGTGAAGCTATCATTTTGGGAAGGGGAGATAATAAAGCGGTTTCTGGTTTACATCTTACTCTAGCATAAATCGTTTAATGACACTGAGTGTGGAAGAAATATGTTATGCATTAAAACGTCGCGTTTATTTCGCAGTAATAGCCTACCTGCTAAAATGTGGATGGGAAAAAAAATAAACACCGCTTCCTGCAAAGAGCAAGCGCACCCGCTCGTGTCACGAAGCAGGTGTTTGATTTGTTTACCCTTTGTGCCAGCAGACAAGCCTGTGGTTTCGTGGCCGTTGGAGAGTCGGAGCAGAATGCAGTGAGACACAAATAGAAGTAGGAATCAAACGCACCAGTCGGGCAAAAAGATGATTGGTTGTTGAAAATCACGGGGTCACACACGGTAACAAAATTCACAGCTGTGCAGAAGTTGTACCAGGGATAGAAGCTGCTGGGATACTTAAACTATTTTGTGATCTAAATTGTGTGATTCTCCAGGGCGATCAGTTTAATTTTCTCTGTGCCACGGACTCAGATCACAAATACATTGAGATTCTAAAATATTTTACTAGTCTATAGATAATTTAAAAAATAGATGGTAATATTTATAATGACAGAGTCAATGAGATAAAAGGAAGGAGTAATAATAATAAGGAAGAGCATTGCATGGAGAAAGCATAATATTATAGAAAATCATGTGCACACTAAAGAGGAACATGACATAAGTAGAAATGCAAATCTCAAATTGAAGCCCAAGTTATATGTAGTTTGATGCTGTAGGCAGAATGCTCTTCTCACTATATTATTATAATTATTTACTTTTGACAAGGTTACCCTGTCTTATTAGTATTAGTAGACTCATAATGAAGGTCAGAGCTTGTAATGTGTGCAGCAAGTTGTTGGAGGCAACTGTCAGGACATAAGATATCAGACATATTTCAGTTCAATTCAATTCAATTCAGTTCAATTCAATTTATGTTGTCCCAAATCGCAACATTTGCCTCAAGGTGCTTAATATTGTAAGGTAAAGACCTACAATAATACAAAGAAAACCCCAACAACTGGATGACTCTTGATGAGCAAGTGCTTGGCAACAGTGGGAAGGAAAAACTCCCTTTTAACAGAAAGAAACCTCCAGCAGAACCAGGCTCAGGGATGGGCAGCCATCTGCCATGACTGGTTGGGTGAGGAGAGAGAGACAGGACAAAAGACACGCTGTGGAAGAGAGCCAGAGATTAATAATAACTAATGATTAAATGCAGAGTGGTGTATAAACACTTAGAGAACAGCAGCCTAGGCCTATTACAGTATGACTAAGGGGTGGTTCAGGGTCACCTGATCCAGCCCTAACTATAAGCTTTATCAAAAAGGAAAGTTTTAAGCCTAATCTTAAAAATAGAGCTGGTTCCACAGAAGAGGGGCCTGAAAACTGAAGGCTCTGCCTCCCATTCTACTCTTAAGTACCCTAGGAACCACAAGTAAGCCAGCAGTCTGAGACCAAAGTGCTCTAGTGGGGTGATATGGTACTATGAGGTCTTAAAGATAAGATAGGGTCTGATTATTAGGATTTTTGTATGTGAGAAGAAAAATTTTAAATTAAATTCTGGATTTAACAGGGAGCCAATGAAGAGAAGCCAATATGGGAGAAATATGCTCCCTCTTTCTCGTCCCTGTCAGTACTCTAGCTGCAGCATTTTGGATCAGCTGAAGGCTTTTCATGGAGCTTTTAGGACAGCCTGATAATAATGAATTACAGTAGTCCAGCCTAGAAGTAATAAATGCATGAATTAGCTTTTCGGCATCACTCTGAGACAGGATGTTTCTATTTATAGAAATATTGTACAAATGCAAAAAAGCAGTCCTACATATTTGTTTAACATGTGCATTGAAGGACATATCTAGTCAAAAATAACTCCAAGATTTCTCACAGTGTTTCTGGAAGCAAAAGTAGTGCCAATCAGAGTAAGTATCTAGTTAGACACCATGTTTCCAAGATTTTTAGGGCCAAATACAAGAACTTCAGTTTTATCTGAATATAGAAGCAGGAAATTAGAGGTCATCCAGGCCTTAATGTCTTTAAGACATTCCCGCAGTTTAACTAATTGATGTGTATCATCTGCCTTCATGGATAGATAAAGCTGGATAACATGTGTATAGCAATGAAAATGTATTCAGATAAAAAGTCTGAGAAATCAGACAGAAACTCAGAGTAAAGACCAGGTGAACAATAGATAACAACAAATAAAACTGTTTTTTGAGTTTTCCAGCTAGGGTGTACAAGGCTAAGAGTTGAGCTTTCAAATGAATTAAAACTGTCTGGGTCTTTGGCTGATTACTAAACTGACCATGACAGATTCTATAAGGCAGACTAAATCAATATGCTCATCAATTATTAAATAATTTACTAACAGGGGCTTGGAAGAGAGAGAGAGACCTAATGTTGAATAATCCACATTTACACTTCCTTGTTGTTGTTGTTTCTTAGACGTATAGTGTACATGTTATTTATTAATATTGTAGGGTCTTTACTTTACAATATAAAGTGCCTTGAGGTGACTGTTTGTTGTGATTTGGTGCTTTATAAATAAAATAACATTGAAATTGAATTAATGCAATTCGCAGTACTCTTTTGCACAATCTTAGACTCATTTCTTTATTACCATTGTATATGTAAAAATTGTTTGCATTACCTTCACTTCACCTGCGGTAATTTTTACTTTTGTTTTTATTGTCTATTGTACTGTACAATAAAAACAAAAGAGATAGCAGAAGTTGATCGATTTGGAGAAAAAGATATAAAAAGATAGACAGAAGGCTGAGATGGTTTAGACATGCAGAGGAGGAGGGATAGTCTATCTATCTATCTATCTATCTATCTATCTATCTATCTATCTATCTATCTATCTATCTATCTATCTATCTATCTATCTATCTATCTATCTATCTATCTAGTTAGATATCAACTTGGCTGTTTCTGTGTTTTATTAGACATGGAAACACAAAAATGAAAGTGAAAGAAACGTCCCCTAAAACATAAATATTAATAAAAGTAAAAAGTAGATTAATTCACAATTTTCACGCAGGCACCGTTAAGTTGGTCAGACACATTTCATGGGGCGTCTCAAATAACCTTCTGCCCTCCGATTGGTCCAAGGGGTGGCGTTCTTTGACGTATTATGAATACTATTGGTTTTTTACCAGGGTCAGCTTTGTGACTTGACCAATCAGAAAGCAGTTCTCTCTCAGCTGATTGGGACAGTTCAGGTGGTTCGTAGGCGGTTTTATTAGACTTGCTGGTTTCGGGTATGTGCTTCCTGAGCGAAAAGTAGTCAAATTGAAAAAAAAAAGTCGCAGGCTTCCTGCAAGGAAACTGTTTTTCACCACGCTGCCTGAGACCAGTCACGGTTTACTCACCTGTGGGTCACTTTTCATTTGTTTCCTATGGCTACACGTGTGCGACCGGTGAGTTAAAACATTATTATCAGCCGCCCTTTATATTCGTTTGAAATATGTCAGTAATCCCCTTCTGTTATCATACAGAGCAGTAAACGGTGTGCGGTCATTGGGGGGTCCGGTTTCCTGGGCAGACACCTGGTGGAGAAGCTGCTGGACCGGGGCTATTCTGTTTCTGTGTTTGACATCCGTCAGAGCTACGAGCTGCCTGGTGTCACCTTCCACCAGGGAGACCTCTGCGACAAACAAGTGAGGCTCCTCGTTCAGACTTCTGACCTTTGAGCCCAGTCAGATTAAAAAACAAAACCTTGAATGCAAAAACAATAAAAATGTAGGTGATTTAGAGGATAAAACATCTTAAATGGATATTTATTAGGTCAGCTTAAAAGGTAAAGGCTTGAACACTTGCCGTTAATTCTTGCACCAGAGACTGTTAAAATAAATATCACTTCCCGGGACAAATTAATGCAAACCAATTTAGTGAAGTATCTGTCTTGTTCTGCTCCAGGCTCTGCTGCCAGCTCTGAAGGATGTGTCCTTGGTCTTTCACTGTGCCTCCCCATCCCCTGCTAGTGATGACCGCGCTCTGTTTGAGAGAGTCAACATTCAGGGCACAGCAGGCTGTTATTCAGGCCTGTATAGAGGCTGGAATACAGGTGAGGTAGAACATTTCAGTGCCTAAGGTTAACTTTCTAGATAACAGCAGAAGACAGCAAAGTGTTTTATATGTTCTTTTTTTTTTTGGCCAGAAACTGGTCCTGACGAGCAGTGCCAGTGTGGTGTTTGAGGGGACTGACATTAAGAATGGGAGAGAGGATCTGCCATATGCCAAGAAACCCATTGACTACTACACAAGAACCAAAATTGAGCAGGAGAAGGTAGGTGGGAATGTAGAAGGGTGTATTTGAGTCTGACTGCTGGGGCCCAGTGGCCAAATAGCAAACTTTGTGTTATTTTAAACCCAAGTCAGATTGAAATAGAGGTTTTAATTTGCACAAATTAGTTTGTGTGTGTGTGTCTTTTGAGGTATTAAAATCACAACAGTCAGTCAGATTTGAGAGAGAAGAGGATGAATGGGGGAGTTTCTTATACTTAATTTTTATTTCAGTTTCAACCTCAGTGTATATACAAGTATATTTCAAACTCTTGTTTTCTATTTTTACATTTTTAGCTGCATTTTCACAATACAAAAAAATTACAGTAACAGTATGAGAAGAATGAGAAAATCAGAGCCCGTAGTGGTCTGTATATGTGTGAATAGTAAATAACTTCATAGGACACAGATATGTGTTTTGTTTCATATATGGAAGTTGACTCAGCTCAGTATGCCGAGCCGGGATCACCATTACCACCAACAGCCATCTAACTGTGATACACTTGATTGCTGCAGTTAATTCCTAGAAGATATTGTTTAGCTCTTCCATCAATGCCCTCAAGTATTTGACCTAAAAGCGCCACCTTCGGGTCCTTTGTGAAATTTTGGTGGAGTACCTCTTTGTCCATCCAGCCACCTTCTTCCACTAAACCAAGTTAGGGTCATGGTCGCGGAGACTATCCCTGCTGTCATGGGGTAAAAGGAGGGGTACGGGTCACCAGTCTGTCACAGGGCTAATACATAAAGACAGTCAACCATTCATATCTGGAATCACCGATTTTATATTATTTCTTTATATATAATCCATTTTGCTAAAATTTATAGTTAGGCCTGAATCAGGTGACCCTGAACCCTCCCTTATCTGAGGGGGACGTCTGAGAAAGGTAGGCCCTGTATGGGCTTAGAGCTGAAGTCTTTTCCAATATTAAACCAATGAGTTTCTGGAAGTTGCAGAGCACTCTTTTGCAGCTGTATCCTGTTCTGTTTTTCTGTTTAGTTGGTCCTCAAGGCTTGTGACAAGCAAAAGGGTTTCCTCACAGTTGCAATTCGGCCTCATGGCATCTTTGGTCCTCGGGACCCACAGCTGGTTCCCATCCTGGTGGACACGGCTCGCAGGGGCAAAATGAAGTTCATCATTGGGTGAGTCATAGCATTATATTTATTTAATAGTCACTCACACCAAAGAAACTGCTTTCATCTGCTAAAACACATCCAACAAACTAGACTAAAGACTGAATGATAATCACTTCAGCAACAATCACTGCTGATGATCTGAAGGTCTGGTGAGCATAGCCCAATCCCTGTGCTGCTTTGATGTTGATTAGTGTATTTCTGTCATAAGTGCTTCCAAGTAAAGCGTACATCAGCAAAAAGCCAAGAAAAGAATACCATATATCTTGTGTATTTGAGGGCACTACCAGCCACTGCATGTGTTGCCTTCAGCATAAAGGATTGTGTTGTTTGTTGTTTTAGAAGGGTAATCTCAGGCTGGATTCACTGTATTTGACAGAAAGTGACAACCTATAGTTGTAGGATTTGAATAGCAGGGTATGCTTTGGTCTTGAGTGGGGTTTATAGTAAGATGCCTACTGAGTTGAATCAAGGATTTAGGATTCTCTAATAAACAAGATAAGTTAGTGGAGGAGTAGTGTTTCTGAAATATGAAGTTGAAAGTGGCTTTGAGTAAGCAGCTCACTGCACACAGTCATGTTTTCAAAAAGGAAATAAACCAATTTTGACGAGACTCGATGTAGTCCTGTAAAAACTAAGCACACCCCATGATCCAATAGCTTGAAGTAATTGATTTTTGTATGACTTTATCAGTCGCTCGCATTACAGTGGAGGAATTTTGGTCCACTCCTTTTTAAAACATTGCTTTAGTTCACTGATGTTTACCCACAGCTCTCTTAAAGTCCCTCCACAGTATTTCAGTCAGAAATCTGGACTTTGACTGGCCCATTGCAGCACCTTGATTATTTTCTTTTTCAGCCATTCTGTTGTAGATTTGCTGCTATGCTTGGGACCATTGTCCTATTGCATGACCCAGTTTTGGCTGAATTTTAGCTGTCGGACAGATGGCCTCACATTTGATTGTAGAATACTTTGGTATACAGAAGAGGTCATGGTCAACTCAATAACTGCAAGGTACCCATGTCCTGTTGCTTCCAAACATGCCCAAATCATCACCCCTCCACCACCTTGCTGTACAGTTGGTATGATGTGTTTGTCCTGATAGGCTGTGTTTGGTTTTCACCAAATGTGCTTCACTGTGTTATGGCCAAACATTTCCACTGTCCAAAGGATAATGTTCCAGAAGCCTTACGGTTTGTTTAGAGTTCTCTGAGCATTGCATAATCTGACCTTGGGTTGATCATTCACTGCAGGGGAGATTGTGGCATTGTTAACACATACCTGAATGCTCCAGACCAGCAAACTGCCAAAACTTTTGCTTTTATAGAGGTGCTCACACATGCTGGTGATCAATTAATCAAGTGCATTTGAATATCAGCACCTGGCTTCTGCTTACCCTCTTAATTCCTGTGGAAGTAGGAATGGTGTACATAATTTTTCACAGGAGTGCAGAGTCCTTGGAAAATTTTCTTTTTTTGACTGTAGACTGTTACTACTACTATTTAGATCATTGGTACTTATTGGGAGATTTTTAAAAAAATAATTCTATTGTTTTCTTCAGTGATGGGACCAATCTGGTAGATTTCACCTTTGTGGAGAATGTAGTCCATGGACACATTCTGGCTGCCGAACGGCTGAGACCAGACTCCCCCATATGTGGGAAAGTGAGTTGAAATAAAATCCAAGGCAGTGGTGGTACCATGTGCTTAAAATGCTCTTTGTTTTCAGTGATTGTTCTGCACTGGTTTCCCTTACTGAAATATTCTTTCATTTGTTTGTCTTCCAGCCATATCACATAACCAATGACGAGCCAGTTCGGTTTTGGGACTTTATGTCTCAGGTATTGGTGGGTCTTGGATATGCTCCTCCCCGCTACCACCTCCCCTACACTTTGGTGTACGGACTGGCCCTTCTCCTCTGGCTGCTGTCCGTTATCTTGCGTCCTTTAAAATCTTTCAAGCCAACCTTTACACCTATGAGAGTGGCTCTGGCTGGAACCCACCACTACTACAGCTGTGAACGTGCCAAAGAGGACCTGGGCTATAGACCAGCAGTCAGCCTGAAGGAGGGGATTGCACGCACCGTGCAGAGCTATCCTCATCTCAGATGTGAGGCTTGACAGGAGACAGACTGCTAAGACATGTAGAGCCCTGTGCATTAATACAGTTTGACTCAGAATGAGAATAAAATGATCCAATTATACTGAATGGAAAATGATGGAAAAGACTAATTACAGCTGCTGCTTATTCAAACTTGACCATGTGAAGCATTTATGTCTTTTCATTGTTTATGTAGCATTTCCACCAGCAGATGGCAGCAGATGGTTTGGCACTGGGCTCCTCATTGCAGTCTGATCATACACAAACTGCACTCTTAATGACATTACACTGATTACAGCTGATTTTTGCTTTGGTTTTTGTTGTTGTTTTACCTTTGTGCACTTGTACACACTGAGATGCTGCTATTGAGATTTCAAAATGCCTTAATGCATTCCACTACACGCTCTTGATGAAACATTGTACATGTACATGCGTGTAATACAGTGTTCGGTGATGTGTATGTTCGGTCTGGGACGTGCTTGGCATGAGCCCCTGACTTGCTCTTAAGTGAAATCTTGAGCGATGCCTCAGACAGTACTGTGCTTACAAATTAGTTCCATCTGTCTGAGCAGGAAGCCTTTTACTGATTCAACATGACAATGTCCTCATGCACAAAGGGAGGCTTTCTTAGGAAATGTTTTTCAGAATTTGGAGTAAAAGAACCTAAATGGCCTTCACTGAGCCCTAACTTCAACCCTAACACAGACCTTTTGGGGTGTTTAACAGGCTGATTGTAAACTAGGCCTTATTTTCTAACATCAGTGACTGACCTCCCTGATACTCAGGGAGTGCACCTTCTCCTCAATGTCTACTGCAAATACACCCACACAAACAGACTCAAACCCAGACTTCTTTGCCTGCGAGCTCCTATAGAATTTTATTGAAACACTGTGATTATTTAGAAATATAACTGTAATGTAGGATATTACTAGGGAAAAAATTTATGAAACAAGACACTGAAGTCACTTTGTTTTTTTGTTTTTTTTTTTGTTTTTTTTTTGTGGGAGTTACATTTGTGGCATTTGGTGTATTTATTTCCTTTTTGCATACCTGGCAGTCCTTTTACAATGTTGCCCACACCTTACCTGCAGGGCAGAGCCATGTGTTACACTATACTGCCAAAAGTATTTGCTCGTCTGCCTTCACACGCCTAAGAACTTGAGTGACATCCCATTTTTAATCCATAGGGTTTAATATGATGTCGACCCACCCTTTGCAGCCATAACAGTTTCAACTCTTCTGGGAAGGTTTTCCACAAGGCTTAGGAGTTGGTTTATGGGAATTTTTGACCATTCTTCCAGAAGCACATTTGTGAGGTCAGACACTGATGTTGGATGAGAAGGCCTGGCTCACAGGCTCCGCTCTAATTCATCTCAAAGGTGTCCTGTTGGGTTGAGGTCAGGGCTCTGTGCAGGGCAGTCAAGTTCTTCCACACCAAACTCGCTCATCCATGACTTTATGGGCATCTTTGTGCATTGGTGCACAGTCGTGTTGGAACAGGAAGGGGCCATCCTCAAACTGTTCCCACAAAGTTGGGAGCAGGAAATTGTACAAAATGTCCTGGTATGCTGAAGCATTCTACAGACAGACAAGTACTGTTGTACTGGAAACCACCAAACCCAGACTTGTCAATCAGATTGCCAGCTGGAGAAGTGGTGTTCTCTGGAGTAATGAATCACTCTCCACTGCTCTAGACTAACTAACTCCAGTGGCGGCATGCTTTAAACCACTGCACCCAATGCTTTGCATTGCATTTGGTGATGTAAGGCTTGGATGCAGCAGCTCAGCCATGGAAACCCATTCCATGAAGCTCTTGAGCTAATCTGAGGGCCACGTGAAGTTTGAAGGTTTGTATTGACTGACTGCAGAAAGTTGGCAACCTCTGCATACTATGCGCTTCAGCATCCGATCAAGCTCTGACATTTTATGTGGCTTACCACTTCATGACTGAGTTGTCATTCATAATCACTTCCACTTTGTTATAATACCACTAACAGTTGACTGTAGAATATTTAGTAGCGAGGAAATTCAATAATGGACTTGTTGCACAGGCGGCGTCCTATCATGGTACCACACTGGAATTCACTGAGCTCCTGAGAGCGACCCAGTCTTTCACAAATGTTAGTAGAAGCAGTCTGCTGAGGTGCTTGGTTTTATACATCTGTGGCCATGGAAGTGATTGGAACACCTGAATTCAATTATTTAGATGGGTGAGTGAATACATTTGGCAATATAGTGTATTTTTGGACCTCCCCTAATGGGGAATCACTGTTCAAGTATATCCTATAGCAACACTCACATATCATTATAGATTTTCTCTTTTTTTGACTGCTGTAATTATTTCTATCCATATTTCCTAAGAATAAACACTCTATCATCATCCAGCTTGGGGTCGTAGTTGGAGGAAAGACTGTCTTTCTGTCTATTATGGACAGGAGAAATAATTACAGCCACCAGTAGCTGTTTCAGTGAACGGGTAAACACAAACATCGTTCTAATACAAAATTGGGATATATTGTCATTTTAACTAATACTTTTAGCCCACATATGCAAGTTTCTGTCATGGTGTCACACTGCAGTGTCTCTACCACTCAGGTGTTAGATGCTGGATGTCATGAGAATGGCATGTGCTCTGATGAGTTAGGGAAACTGTCAGAATGCCACGGACTGTCATTAAATAATGGGATGGGTAATACAAAAACACAGCTATGATTGTAATATTTACACATTTTATCATTTTGATGTTGATGGAGATCTAAAAAGTTGTAAAATGAATCGACTCGGTGACACATGTTCATGTTAAATGTAACGTTACCTCGCACAAGTTTGTCTTTTCCTTGTTCAGCATTTTTGCCATTCCTTGTCTTGGTGTGGTGAGAATAAGGTGGGGGTTAAGTTCGGATACTTTGCATTCTCATTTTAATTCCGTGCTAGCAGCACCCTAATGATTCACTTGCTAGAGTCATAGCCACTGGGCAAGGCTGTCTGACTGGTTTCTTTTTCAAGGGAATAAGGGAGAGGGATTCAGGTGAATAATACACGCTAGCATTTACACTTGCAAGTGTGCTCACCAGAGCGAAACTTTGGCAGTCAGAGTTGCCAATTTCCTCTACCACATACTTTCTGTGACATGTCCCGAAATCTATTCACACCCTTACTGTGATTTGAAAAGACCTTGTAAATATGTGCACGGATTGTTTATGTTTTTTCTGCTTGTACTTAGCAACAGTGTGCTTTCAGACAGATGAAACTGTGACCAATTGCTCAGAAAGTGTTCTTTTACCATTTTTAGGGGAAAAAATAGCTTGACAACCGCAGACACATCCTTTTTTTTCTTTCTTTCTTTTCTTTTTTTGCATTTCACATACACAATCATAGATATAGTCACTCGGACGGAGCAAACATTTTGTTTACAATAGGCTTTCAGCTGTTTTTCTACCTAGAATAGCCTGCGTATTACAAAGTACAAGGTAAGCCATAAATGACCTTTACCAGAGTCTGATTCTATAAGAAATTCAATCTTCAGGGCAGTTTGTATGAATTTTCCTTCACAGAAATACACATGGAAGCACTCGAAACCTTCATTTTAAATACAAAATTAAGACGGTTCCAAGTGTTGTCAAAAAGTTAAGATAAGCCTTTATTCTATTTTTACTGCCGACCACCGTTTCTGCTCATTATCTGAGTTCTGCGCCGTGTTTTTGATCTTATTTTAATGCGTGTGCTTCCTGGGTTTTCCTACCCAGTGAGCATGAGACGAGCGTTCCCAAAGGAGATGTTGCTGCGCATTGCTTCATTTATGTATGCCGTGCTGTGCACCTTGTCTTCGCCCCATGACTCGCTCGTTCTAAGAATTGATTGTCAGCCACCTGTGCGACAGGTATGCGCTCGCTGTCATCCATGAACAAAGCCCAGATGTAGTAATCAGGAATTAGTTCTTAGTAACACCTCTTATGCACGTGGACAGACACATACAGATACATGCACACATACAAATGAATAGACAAACATACTGCTCCACCCCATATCTATCTTCCTTGACTGGTCGGTCTTGTTAGTGTTCACGCCTGTGCCTGTTGGCTAACACGCGGGGCTGGGACACCTGTCAGACAGCAAAAGACTTTCCTTCTGTTCACATCAACCACACTCAGTGGGACACAGATTCTCAACTAACCTTCCTTTGCTGGATAAACTGACAGCAGGTACGAACTCGGGTGTTCCCTTATTTATAACATGATATTTTATGTATTTTAAAAGTGTAAAAGTGATCAGTCATGTTCTATAAATTGTTTGTTGAAGGTGTTCATTATGAGTGTCTGCCTTCTCATTTTCTGGGTGTTTCTTTGTCATCATTGCTGTCTATCATGCTCTGTGCTTGCTTTAAATGCTGTTGGTCCTCATTAATCATTTATCTCCTGTGGACTGATGTGCTAAACCTAAGATAAATATGATCTCTGAGCCTTCGGTGTGTTTGTTCTGTCACCAATATTCAGGACAATATCCTAAAGAGATATTGTGCCAACGTACTCTAAAGGGAATAAATTCACAGCCTCAGAAAGGAGTTTTTTTTTTTTTAAAGTAATATTTGCATTCTGACTTTGGCAATACTCTAGAATTTTGCATAAGCTCTAGTCTGTGCCTACTTTCAGATAAGGGAACATTCGTGAGTGTTTCACTAGTATTTTCCCTTTCTACTGAAGTTCCCTGAGGATGTGGGTTTGCCTCTGAGCAGTTCATCTCTGATCAAAAATAGCTGAGGGTTTAGTTAATTTGGAAATGAGCAAATAGAAAGTAATATTTGTTTAATCTCATAAATCTAAAGAGGGCTAGTATATATTGTAACTGAAAGTCAGATACACAGAATGCATATCTGTTCGTATATTCATATTCAGTCACTGGCAGAATTTTTTGGAAAGTGGAAGGACAGGATCATCAGCATGTTTTAAGCATGAAACTGAGGAATGTTTGACAGCACATTTTTCTCAATGGGAGGGGACATAGTATGGGAACAGAGTTGCAGCTTGGTGGTAACATCGTACGCCTTCTTTTAACAAGATGCCTGTCATGTCTTTATACATATTTTAGTTGCCTGTAAAGAAAAGAGAACAAGGAAGACCCTGAAACAAACATGTCAAAAGGTGAGAAGAATTTGATTTTAATGTGAGATGATGTGTTTCCTCTATTAAAAACTGAGCGTATCATGTCTCTGTACCAGGCTGTTGGCTATAAATTCACTTATTGCCCTGATTTAAAGCAAACTACAAGTGGTCGTCATAGAGTGCCTGCTGGCCCAAGGGGAACTGTATATCTTACAAGCTATCAAGCAGACAATTATTAAGCTGTCATTATGATGCAGCATATAGTGTGCATCATATCTCAGACGTGCACTTGCCAGGGGTGTGAAATGCACATGTTTGTGTCTTAGAGGGAGACAGAGCATCTGTGTTACGTACCACCAAAGTCCGGACCAAGCTGAGGGGAGATGACAGCTGGTTGCAACGCAGCAATGAACCTAAGGACAAAACCCAGGAGGACAAACCATGGTAAATGCCCCCCGTTTTAACAGGATTACCCTCACATTAGCCTTTCCTCAGTTGAATAGGTAAAACCAAGTTCAATGTGCATTCATGCAGGATAGCTGAAGTTAAAGCCAGCCGTTTGAATGAAGCCACTGTTGAGACCAGTCCGGTGTCTTCGCCAACAAAATCTGCACCACCAACGAAGTCTGACACAGAGAGGTAAACATAGGTTTTCAATGTCCCAGGCTTATCTGCAGTTCTTTGAAACATGACTGTGCTGATAACAAGTCTCTGTTTTGAGTTTAGGCCACCAGCAAAAGGATACCTTATCAGGTAAGAGAAAGGCTACTGATATTGTCAGCACCACCAACTTTTACCACTAAATATATTTAAAAAAGCAAAGATTTAGTCAGCAAGAGTGGAACCTCAATCAAAAAGACATCTAAAAACAAAAAATAGCACCACAATGAACACTTAGAAACACACACAAACTCTAGAAAGAAAAAAATGGTTTGATCAGGAATGACTTTCTTTTCCTTCAGAGGTGTTTTCACTCGATTAGACACGCCTGCTCCATCTTCATCGTCTAATGGCTATGGGTAAGTGGGTAAAAGCACCTTAACAACAAGGCAAGCGATGCACTTTGACCTTTCCTCCAGTAATTCCATCTGGTGTTATTGCAGCAAAACACCACAATTCACCAAAAAACCTTCTGAGACCTACAAGAAAATGTGAGCACACGTAAAATCAGACTCAACTGCTGGCAGCCATTTGAAAGTCTTTTCATGATGTGCATGTTTGTGCTTCTGTTCCTTAGAGCCCCCCACACTGTGAGGCCTGCTTTAGACAAACAGGAGAGCCAGCTTAGCCTCGAGGAGCAGGAGAAGCGGTAAGACTCTCCTTACATCCTGAAGTTAGACACCCGGGAAAGAGATTGCATTAACATTATTATGATTCATTTTGCAGGACTGAGGCAGCCAGTAATGTTCTGAGGAGATCTGCACCTAGGCAACAGTCTTACGTGCTTTCTGCTGCAAAGAAATATGAGTATGTGTGTCTCATGCCACTCTTCTACAGCTTATCTTGAGATACAACCTGTTTCTCTAATACTTTCATAAGAAGAGAGTGCACATTTTAAAACTTCCCATGTGCTGAGAAATTATTCTTTTTACTGATGTACCCTTATAAATATTGAGCACTTACGGAGGTGTTCACACAAGATTTGTGATCAAAATTCTCAGGTCTCAAGAAAAACCACCTGACACAACACTGACTGACACCAGTCCAACATTTGTGGCTAAAAGGTAAATTCTTCTTCTAATGTGTGTAACCCTGGAGACAAATGAAGAAATATGTGAAATATGTGATCATGTGTGTATCTCCAACTCCACACTTGCATGCATTTAAATTTGTGTGCACATGTGGTTGGCTAAAAATGTGCAGGCTGGAGATTACTGATGATGATGATGAGCATGCTGAGACTCCAGCACCTGGCAGCGCTGTGTCACCATCCCCTGTTGTTCCTGTCACATCTGTTGCATCCAAGCCTGAGCCCAAACCTCAGAAAATGTAAATCCTGCTCCATGTTTCGATTTCCAGAGCAATAAGTGATTTTGTTTCCTTCAGTTTTATTAATTATCTGTGTGCTTTACAGTGCTGACACCAGTACTAAGACAGCTGCTGATGTGACTGTTAATGAGCCGGTGGCTCCAAAGTTGGAGAAGAAGGCCTCCCCAGAGCCTGTGAGAGAAAAAGCCCCTCCAGTATCTCCTGTCCTGGCTTCAACTGTCACTGAGTCACCTGCACCTGTGACTCCTGCTGTAACAACTCAATCACCTGCTGTGAATCCTGCTGTTACAAAGTCACCTGCACCTGTGACTCCTGCTGTAACAACTACATCACCTGTTGTGACTCCTGCCGTAACAAAGTCACCTGCACCTGTGACTCCTGTTCTAACAAACACATCACCTGCTGTGACTCCTGTTGATAAAACATCACCTGCACCTGTGTCTCCTGCTGTGACTCCTGCAGTTGCAAAGTCACCTGCACCTGTGTCTCCCTCTGTGACAACATCCCCTGCTGTGACTCCTGCTGTTACAAAGTCACCTGTGTCTCCTGCTGTGACAACAACATCCCCTGCTGTGTCTCCTGCTGATAAAACATCCCCTGCTGTGTCTCCTGCTGATAAAACATCCCCTGCTGTGACTCCTGCTGATAAAACGTCACCTGCACCTGTGTCTCCTGCTGTGACAACATCACCTGCTGTGACTCCTGCTGTTACAAAGTCACCTGCACCTGTGTCTCCTGCTGTGACAACTACATCCCCTGCTGTGACTCCTGCTGTTACAAAGCCACCTGCGCCTGTGTCTCCTGCTGTGACAACAACATCACCTGCTGTGACTCCTGCTGATAAAACCTCACCTCCACCTGTGTCTCCTGCTGTGACAACAACATCACCTGCTGTGATTCCTGCTGTTACAAAGTCACCTGCACCTGTGTCTCCTGCTGTGACAACTACATCCCCTGCTGTGACTCCTGCTGTTACAAAGTCACCTGCGCCTGTGTCTCCTGCTGTGACAACATCACCTGCTGTGACTCCTGCTGATAAAACCTCACCTCCACCTGTGTCTCCTGCTGTGACATCACCTGCTGTTACAAAGTCACCTGCACCTGTGTCTCCTGCTGTGACAACTACATCCCCTGCTGTGACTCCTGCTGTTACAAAGTCACCTGCGCCTGTGTCTCCTGCTGTGACAACATCACCTGCTGTGATTCCTGCTGTTACAAAGTCACCTGCACCTGTGTCTCCTGCTGTGACAACTACATCCCCTGCTGTGACTCCTGCTGTTACAAAGTCACCTGCGCCTGTGTCTCCTGCTGTGACAACTACATCCCCTGCTGTGACTCCTGCTGATAAAACCTCACCTCCACCTGTGTCTCCTGCTGTGACAACAACATCACCTGCTGTGACTCCTGCTGTTACAAAGTCACCTGCACCTGTGTCTCCTGCTGTGACAACAACATCACCTGCTGTGACTCCTGCTGATAAAACATCACCTACACCTGTGTCTCCTGCTGTGAAAACAACATCACCTGCTGTGACTCCTGCTGTTACAACGTCACCTGCGCCTGTGTCTCCTGCTGTGACAACTACATCCCCTGCTGTGACTCCTGCTGTTACAAAGTCACCTGCGCCTGTGTCTCCTGCTGTGACAACAACATCCCCTGCTGTGACTCCTGCTGATAAAACATCACCTGCACCTGTGTCTCCTGCTGTGACAACATCACCTGTAACTGTGACTCCTGCTGTTACAAAGTCACCTGCACCTGTGTCTCCTGCTGTGACAACAACATCACCTGCTGTGACTCCTGCTGATAAAACCTCACCTCCACCTGTGTCTCCTGCTGTGACAACAACGTCATCCCCTGCTGTGACTCCTGCTGTTACAAAGTCACCTGCACCTGTGTCTCCTGCTGTGACAACAACATCACCTGCTGTGACTCCTGCTGATAAAACATCACCTGCACCTGTGTCTCCTGCTGTGACAACAACATCACCTGCTGTGATTCCTGCTCTTACAAAGTCACCTGCACCTGTGTCTCCTGCTGTGACAACTACATCCCCTGCTGTGACTCCTGCTGTTACAAAGTCACCTGCGCCTGTGTCTCCTGCTGTGACAACGACATCACCTGCTGTGACTCCTGCTGATAAAACCTCACCTCCACCTGTGTCTCCTGCTGTGACAACGTCATCCCCTGCTGTGACTCCTGCTGATAAAACCTCACCTCCACCTGTGTCTCCTGCTGTGACAACAACGTCATCCCCTGCTGTGACTCCTGCTGTTACAAAGTCACCTGCACCTGTGTCTCCTGCTGTGACAACAACATCACCTGCTGTGACTCCTGCTGATAAAACATCACCTGCACCTGTGTCTCCTGCTGTGACAAAAACATCCCCTGCTGTGTCTCCTGCTGATAAAACATCACCTGCACCTGTGTCTCCTGCTGTGACAACAACATCACCTGCTGTAACTCCTGCTGATAAAACATCACCTGCACCTGTGTCTCCTGCTGTGACAACAACATCCCCTGCTGTGACTCCTGCTGTTACAAAGTCACCTGCACCTGTGTCTCCTGCTGTGACAACATCCCCTGCTGTGTCTCCTGCTGTGACAACATCCCCTGCTGTGACTCCTGCTGTTACAAAGTCACCTGCACCTGTGTCTCCTGCTGTGACAACAACATCACCTGCTGTAACTCCTGCTGATAAAACATCACCTGCACCTGTGTCTCCTGCTGTGACAACAACATCACCTGCTGTGATTCCTGCTGTTACAAAGTCACCTGCACCTGTGTCTCCTGCTGTGACAACTACATCCCCTGCTGTGACTCCTGCTGTTACAAAATCACCTGCACCTGTGTCTCCTGCTGTGACAACAACATCACCTGCTGTGACTCCTGCTGATAAAACCTCACCTCCACCTGTGTCTACTGCTGTGACAACAACATCCCCTGCTGTGATTCCTGCTGTTACAAAGTCACCTGCACCTGTGTCTCCTGCTGTGACAACAACATCACCTGCTGTGACTCCTGCTGATAAAACCTCACCTCCACCTGTGTCTCCTGCTGTGACAACAACATCACCTGCTGTGATTCCTGCTGTTACAAAGTCACCTGCACCTGTGTCTCCTGCTGTGACAACTACATCCCCTGCTGTGACTCCTGCTGTTACAAAGTCACCTGCGCCTGTGTCTCCTGCTGTGACAACTACATCCCCTGCTGTGACTCCTGCTGTTACAAAGTCACCTGCGCCTGTGTTTCCTGCTGTGACAACGACATCCCCTGCTGTGACTCCTGCTGATAAAACCTCACCTCCACCTGTGTCTCCTGCTGTGACAACAACATCCCCTGCTGTGAATCCTGTAGTTACAAAGTCACCTGCACCTGTGTCTCCTGCTGTGACAACAACATCACCTGCTGTGACTCCTGCTGATAAAACATCACCTGCACCTGTGTCTCCTGCTGTGACAACAACATCCCCTGCTGTGAATCCTGTAGTTACAAAGTCACCTGCACCTGTGTCTCCTGCTGTGACAACAACATCCCCTGCTGTGACTCCTGCTGTTACAAAGTCACCTGCACCTGTGTCTCCTGCTGTGACAACTACATCCCCTGCTGTGACTCCTGCTGATAAAACCTCACCTGCACCTGTGTCTCCTGCTGTGACAACAACATCCCCTGCTGTGACTCCTGCCGTTACAAAGTCACCTGCACCTGTGTCTCCTGCTGTGACAACATCCCCTGCTGTGACTCCTGCAGTTGCAAAGTCACCTGCACCTGTGTCTCCTGCTGTGTCAACAACATCCCCTGCTGTGACTCCTGCCGTTACAAAGTCACCTGCACCTGTGTCTCCTGCTGTGACAACATCCCCTGCTGTGACTCCTGCTGATAAAACCTCACCTGCACCTGTGTCTCCTGCTGTGACAACAACAACACCTGCTGTGACTCCTGCTGATAAAACCTCACCTGCACCTGTGTCTCCTGCTGTGACAACATCCCCTGCTGTGTCTCCTGCTGATAAAACATCACCTGCACCTGTGTCTCCTGCTGTGACAACAACATCCCCTGCTGTGACTCCTGCTGTTACAAAGTCACCTGCACCTGTGTCTCCTGCTGTGACAACTACATCCCCTGCTGTGACTCCTGCTGATAAAACCTCACCTGCACCTGTGTCTCCTGCTGTGACAACAACATCCCCTGCTGTGACTCCTGCCGTTACAAAGTCACCTGCACCTGTGTCTCCTGCTGTGACAACAACAGCACCTGCTGTGTCTCCTGCTGATAAAACATCACCTGCTGTGACTCCTGCTGATAAAACATCACCTGCACCTGCGTCTCCTGCTGTGACAACAGCATCCCCTGCTGTGACTCCTGCTGTTACAAAGTCACCTGCACCCGTGTCTCCTGCTGTGACAACAACATCCCCTGCTGTGACTCCTGCTGATAAAACCTCACCTGCACCTGTGTCTCCTTCTGTGACAGCAATGTCACCTGCTGTGACTCCTGCTGTGACAACAACATCCCCTGCTGTGTCTCCTGCTGTAACAACAACATCCCCTGCTGTGTCTCCTGCTGATAAAACATCAGCTCCTGTGACACCTGCTGATAAAACATCACCTGCACCTGTGACTCCTGCTGTGACAACAACATCACCTGCTGTGACTCCTGCTGTGACAACAACATCCCCTGCTGTGTCTCCTGCTGTGACAACAACACCACCTGCTGTGTCTCCTGCTGTGACAACAACACCACCTGCTGTGTCTCCTGCTGTGACAACAACATCCCCTGCTGTGTCTCCTGCTGTGACAACAACATCCCCTGCTGTGTCTCCTGCTGTGACAACAACACTCCCCTGCTGTGATCTCTCCTGCTGATAAAACATCACCTGCACCTGTGTCTCCTGCTGTGACAACAGCATCCCCTGCTGTGACTCCTGCTGTTACAAAGTCACCTGCACCCATGTCTCCTGCTGTGACAACAACATCCCCTGCTGTGACTCCTGCCATTACAAAATCACCTGCACCTGTGTCTCCTGCTGTGATAACATCCCTTGCTGTGCCTCCTGCTGTGACAACAACACCACCTGTTGTGACTCCTGCTGATAAAACATTACCTGCACCTGTTTCTCCTGCTGTGACAACACCATCCCCTGCTGTGACTCCTGCCATTACAAAGTCACCTGCGCCTGTGTCTCCTGCTGTGACAACACCATCCCCTGCTGTGACTCCTGCCATTACAAAGTCACCTGCGCCTGTGTCTCCTGCTGTGACAACAACATCACCTGTAACTGTGTCTCCTGCTGTGACAACCACATCACCTGCTGTGACTCCTGCCATTACAAAGTCACCTTCAACTGTTTCTCCTGCTGTGACAACAACATCCCCTGCTGTGTCTCCTGCTGATAAAACATCAGCTGCTGTGACTTCTGCTGATAAAACATCAGCTGCTGTGACTCCTGCTGATAAAACATCACCTGCACCTATGTCTCCTGCTGTGACAGCAGTATCCCCTGCTGTGACTCCTGCAGTTGCAAAGTCACCTGCACCTGTGTCTCCTGCTGTGACAACAACAACACCTGCTGTGACTCCTGCTGATAAAACATCACCTGCACCTATGTCTCCTGCTGTGACAGCAGTATCCCCTGCTGTGACTCCTGCAGTTGCAAAGTCACCTGCACCTGTTTCTCCTGCTGTGACAACAACAACACCTGCTGTGACTCCTGCTGATAAAACATCACCTGCACCTGTGTCTCCTGCTTTGACAACAACATCCCCTGCTGTGACTCCTGCTGATAAAACATCACCTGCACCTGTGTCTCCTGCTGTGACAACTACATCCCCTGCTGTGTCTCCTGCTGATAAAACATCAGCTGCTCTGACTCCTACTGATAAAACATCACCTGCAGTTGTGTCTCCTGCTGTGACAACAGCACCCCCTGCTGTGACTCCTGCCGTTACAAAGTCACCTGCACCTGTGTCTCCTGCTGTGACAAAAACATCCCCTGCTGTGTCTCCTGCTGTGACAACATCCCCTGCTATGACTCCTGCTGTGACAACAACATCCCCTGCTCTGTCTCCTGCTGTGACAACAACAGCACCTGCTGTGTCTCCTGCTGTTACAAAGTCACCTGCACCTGTTTCTCCTGCTGTGACAGCAACTTCACCTGCTGTGACTCCTGCTGTTACAAAGTCACCTGCACTTGTGTCTCCTGTTGTGACAACAACATCACCTGCTGTGTCTCCTGCCATTACAAAGTCACCTGCACCTGTGTCACCTGCTGTGACTTCTGCTGATAAAACGTCACCTGCACCTGTGTCTCCTGCTATGAGTTCAGCCTTCAGAACTGGCCCAGTGTCTATTGCCCCAGCTCCCACTGTCATGAAGTCATCTGACCTGAAGCCAGCTGTCACAGAATCAACTGCCCCTGTGTCTGCTGTAACAGAACTTACAGTGAAGACAGAAATGAAACCAGAGCCAGTGCCAAAGTCTAATTTGTCTTCAAAACCAAGGTCAGATTTCCACCAATTAAAACACTGCCGCATTTGGTAGCATAAATGCATTGAATGAAATAAGCTCAGGCATTATATTTGTAGTTCTTACAGGAATGGGTTCTTTAATGGAGCTATGGTACTCTATGATTGCACTCTAGCACATTTTATATAACTTTATATCACCTCTTAAGTTAGTATTTACTTTATATGGTATCACTTTGCAGACAAAGAGCAACATAGTATCATTTTATTCTGTGGACTGTTAAACATCACACTAAGAAAATTAGAAAAGGAAGCTAAATTACTTCCACTTCGAACAGCTACAAGAGTAAAATGCTACTTTCATATTAAAGTGTCCTTTCTAGTGGTCCAGTAATGTAGAGTACAGCAATAAAACCCTCACAGGGATCATTTGAGTAGTTTTACTTTTGGTATTTAAAGCTGTTTCAGCTTGAAATATTTCTATGGATGTTATGTTACTTTTATTTTCTTTAGTAAAAGATCTTAACACTGCTTCCACCGCTTCATCAATATAACATAAAGCTATCTAACTATATAATGACCCTCAAGCATGATTTTAAGCAAGTAGGTTTCTTTGAGTAAGCTTGTGGTATGTTTGCTCTCATTCTTTTTCATATGTGTAATTGAAAGCTGCTCTGGAATGCCGTGTGTTTGTTGTCCATCTTGTTTCACAGCTCCAGTGCTGACACGCTCACTGCCTTGTTCAACACTCTGATTTCTTTCATCACAGGTTCATCCAGATATTTTCAGATAAAGAAGAAAGCAGCAGAAACTAGTGTGAAAAAAACATTCTGGCAGTAACATATTAGTTCCTACAGCCTCAACAATATGTCTTTTTTTCCCCCACTAGCTTTAAGGATGATGAGAGAGCTCTGGCAAACCAAAAAGGACATTCAGCAGACAATCAACCCACAAAGAACAGGTATAAAACCAACAACTTCCTCATTATTGTCATACCAGTGTTGGCAAGAAGACTGATAAGGGCGAACTGCCTCTGTGCTCACTTCAAAGTAATTACAAAATAATGCACATCTCAATTTCAGGTGCTCAAAAAGCCTTATACTAGGGGGTGTTTCTAATTATGCTTGATTAAGTGTGGCATATAAACATTTGATACAGAGCTATGTGCTTTCTTGCCAAAGCAGGTGCACTAATATATTTTCTCTCTGTCATACTGGAGTGTTGAACAGAAGCCAGCTTCAGAGCTCAGCAACTGTAAACTAATAACAGATGATCTCCTGGGTTTCAGTGATGGGTTTGTTAAAAATACATTCTTACATATTGTGCAATTAAGAAGTTGTCACATTGGAAATTCGAAAAGCTTTCACAAGGTGGCACTGTTGGGCTTTTTATAATCTCCCTGTCCTTTACCTCAACTGGCCTGTTCTAGCTCTGAAATCTCCACTGAATCGTAAATCCCCTTTTGTTCATCAAGTTCTCTACTTCCTCTTCCTCTCCTCTTTCCACCCCTGCAGTCCAGAGCAGAAAGCTGAGCCTGTTCCTCCCAGTCCAGAACGCTGGAGTCAGGATCTGCTTAGACGGACTGGACAGGTAGAGGAAGAACTCTTTTTCCTCCCAAGCCCTAAGTACAGAGTTGGGGGGGGGATGTCCTTGTCAGTAGCAAACCAAGATATCACCTCAGCTTACCTTTCCAGAGTTGGATATAGTTGCACATAAACTCTGCTCTATATTTGAATTTTGTGTTTGATGTCTTTAGTGAGCCAAAGCCACTGAAGACCAGTCGCAACCCAAATCTCCTGACTGATGATGTCACTACAAGAAGCACAAAGGCACACAGGTGAGAAAGAGACAGATGTGATGGCTTCTACTCCCATCTCACCCTCCTTGTGCACCATTACTTATGCATCCTTATTGGTATTAAGATCCTGGCTCCTTGTGTTATAAGGCTTTAATAAACCCCTATCCTCCTCCTGTTTGATCCATAAATCAGGGCTCCGCTCCTTTTTTGGCATTCTATTTTAACCTCCTGCTCCATGTTAAATAGAACCAAAGTCTCAAATTCCTGAAACGACTGACTCTGAAAGGGAAAGCCACGTTTCATCTGCAGCACGACTGGAAATAGAAGGGAATGTTCTGTACTGATTAGTATTGCTGCTTTGTTTTGTCTCCACGAGCCTCAGCATGCAGCGAGAGGAGAAGCAGACAGATGAGACAGCCAAAAAAACACAAAGGTAGCGGGAGATGACAGGCTGCTCTTAAACAATTATCTATCTATGCAGAACTGTTCCTTCTAAGAAATGCATTCTATACAGAAATGCCTAGTAATGATTTATACAAAGTCTGCCTACAGCTATGCTGCCAGCCAACCCCGCAGAGACACAGAGTCACTATAATGACCAAACTGTGATCGTTATCTAAAAAAGTATGACAGCATGCAAAGAAAAATTTTGTACTTTATTCAGATGGTTTTTATGATTGTTAAATAGTTCAGTGCATCTCAAGCTTTTCTAAAGGACAGGCATTGTAAATAGTGTATGAGAACAACCACACTAACCTTTAGTTGCCCTCTCTTCTCTTCCCATAATGCCATTCATCCGTACCACCCTCCTTACTTTTCTATCTCACCACTGCGCAGTGAAGACAATGCATATCCCCGGAGCTCGCGTGTGACAACAGTGACAACCGTAGTTACCGAGTCAAGGTAGTTTATTTACTGCTATGTCACATATAAACCCAGCGTGTTTAAAAATAGTCCACAATATTACACAGTTTCACTGACAACTGCATATTTGATAAGGATTTTATTGTTAGTAGAATATCTGACTTGATGATATTAATGATGTGGTTAGTGCAATTGTTCGAGAGTTTATTTTAGGTGAGGAAAACCTGAAGTCCGCTGATTTTGCTATTCAGCTGTGTTTCCATTTGTCAGCGACATCCCGATTCTGATTTTGATTGAGATTTGCCCCGGGTCCCTCTGTGTTTCTGTTTACTATTCAAACTGCATTAAATCTTTCCATTATGAGTCAATGTGATCAGAATTCCTTCGACACAAGATGGGCCATGCTGACAATTGAGAGTGAAATCAGTGTGAAATTGTTTTTCAGCTCGGCTGATCCATTTGATCCATATCCGATAGGGACCACATCCCCTAACAGGTAATCATATTGGTTTGGAGCTGTGACTGTTTTCCTGCAAGACAGATAGCATCTCAGCATGCATAATGCAGCAGTTTCTGATTATGAGCCACTTTTCTCTATTCCAGCTCCTCTGACCTGCTCCAGCCCCTCTCTGATAGTTCCATCAACAGGTACGGGAATGATAATGCAAATTCCCTTTTTTTTACGATTCTGTAACCTCTGTTTCTGGCACCGATTCCATCATGTTAGCACGTGGTTTTACTCATTACCACAACTGCTTTAATTTGTAAGTTAATGCAAGAATTGTTATTTATAATCAGTAGATACAACATGAGAAACACTAGGAGTCTGCGTCTATCGATATGATCATGCTGATTTGTTTATTTGATTTTTAAAATTTCTCCAGTACATCACTAGCTTCTGCGAGAAAGAGCCCGAAAAGAAAGTTTGTTAGTTACATCTTGTGTGTTTGAGCTAAAATAAACAAAAAAAAGGCAATATTGTTGGTAGTGATGATGTTTTCCACAATGAGTTTTTTATGCACCCATTCATACACTTACACAATAATTGCACTGAAACTGCGAGTCTAACACTCTGCTGGGAGAGGCTTGGGGTTTTGTGTTTTACCAAATGATGCCAACCCTAGGACTTATAGACAACCTGCTCCACCACCTGAGACAGACTTGCAGCTGAAATAATTCATCAGTGACTCTATTAGTCACCAAACACAGAATCAATTTGCTACTTGTTGTGTACTGGAAGCCTTGAGGGTTTTAATTGGACATTTAGACACTGCAATGGCTTCTTGGACATTGTGATGGACAGTGTTCACCAGTTTCTGGCCTTTCACACATAAACCAGTGAAGGGGGAAAATAATCCTGTGAATTATCATTTCCTATAATTAGAAATACTCATTAGTTGGCGCTCAGCATTATAGGAAACAAAAATGCAAATAAATGCAAAAGAAAATAGAAATGCTTATTGCGAATGTGTCATGCTGATGTTTTTTCTTTTGTGTGTTTGACAGTAGGCGCAATGATGCTTTGCAATTCCTTGCAGATGACATCTTGCCTATCAACACTCGCAGCAAAAGGTACTGAACAACTTAGTTGCATGTCTGTGTGATGCGTCTGTGACTGAGAAACAGGAAACGAAGGGAAAGTGTTGCCCTGCAGAAATCCTATTCTCAAACCTTCCTGTATTAGTGGTGTCTGTTATGCTTCATCTGTCACAACTCCTGAATCCCCTTTCTCTCCACTTTGGCTCTTTTAGCGTCATCACTCAGCGGTCATGGGCACACACACGGGAAACCAGCACAGCTCAGCAGTCTAACACAAAGGAGAGGTGATGGCATGCCTTGATTTACTCTTACACTAGCGCACTACACACTCTGTGCTTCATTCATCTACTTTCACCCATGCGTGTCCATTGCATGTTAAAAGGCTTTCAATGTACCTCCCTCTCAGCCAAGAAGCACAACCAGAAGCACAAGGCCAAGCTGAAGATCAAAAGACGGTCATCATGTTTGAGAGGAAGTAAGTCATCTTGGATATTGGCTCCTTTTATTCCCATAACCTCCTTCCATTTCACCGCGGTGAAATAGCGAGACGCTTGCAGCATCTGCTCACTGAGTCAGAAGACATTGTGCACTGGTGCTGATGAAAATAGGTCAGACATATATTTGTTACAACTTTCCCTCACAACTGTGGTAAACAAATGCCCCGCCCACCTTTGTTTTTGGAACAACAAATATGTGAATTTGTCATCCTCCAGTGCTCATGTCTTTGTCTGTGCTCAAGGTCCCTTGAGACTGGCTCTCCATGGAACAGATGGACATCACCCACTGTCTATACTATCAGCACTATTACAGGAGAGGAGGAGGAGGAGGAGGAGGAGGAGCAGGGAAGGTATCTTTGCTATGGCTAAGCTCATTAAATGTATATTAAAGCACCTTTTACAAACTATTTTAGTAGGATTTGACTATAGCTCCTTAAAATCCAGTGGCTGTCAAGCATTTAATTGAAGGAAAGCTGAACACAAGATGAAGCATCCTCCCAGCTCAGTCTGAGAATAATTAATTTTTTCAACTTGTTCTATTTTTACTTCGATATTGCAATATCTTTACTTGTACAAACTTGTTATAATGCAGGAATTTCCTCTGTTTTGTAGCACTGAGGTTACACAGACAACCAGAACCACCACGATCATCAGGTTGGGAACATTTTCTTTATCTATTTCATCTTGTAATTAAAAACTGGAGAGATTAGAAAGAAAGACTTACATTAAGAGCATGAGAGATGTATAAATGAAGTTTACAGTCGCACTGCATGTGAGGAGGGCTTCAGATGAGGCAATGCTGCAGTATTATAGAAAGTAGACCACACTTGGTCAATAAACCGTGACCCCGGTGGAGCCGTGAGTCAGAAAGATCAGTTTCATACACTTTTAAAAAATGCAGTAGTCTTCTTTGCTGGATTGCGTCCAGCTTATTGACTGTTTCAGCCTACTATAAAAGTCTAACACAGTTTTCTTTACTTTCCAGGGAGAAACATAGCGAGCCTGAGCCCTCTATGGATCGGTAAGTTTATGATCTTGTAAAGTCAGACAGCATAATGCAGAGGGTTATTTTCTCTCTCGTCTGTTGATTTTCTCACTTTTGTAACAAAAAAATCCTTTTATGCCTCAAGAAATTTGAGCAATGATGCGCTACCGCTTAAAACTTAAATTAACCTGTTTTTCAATGAGTGGAATAAATGCTTATTTTTATGAAATGTATCCAAAAACAAATGCACGCCATTAAATATTTAGGACATGGGGGTTTGTGTTACGCTTTCACCTTCTGTATCTGCCTTTGTCTCTTTGTAACACATCCGTTTTTAGTAGGCGGTGAGAGATTTAGGCCAAATGCTGTTGGAATGCAGCTGTATCCACTTCATACATAACTGTATTTAAAGTTACCTGCAACTCCTTTATGACACCCGGTTAGACAGAGTTTTGATTCAACACTATTACTGAAGTTGAATGACAAGATCTGCTCTTCCATTGTCTTTCAATTTGCCCTCATTTCCTTCCCTCTAATTATCAGCCTCCAGATGTCAGAATAATGATGTGTATTAGAGATGTCCTTTTGTCAAATCACAGCCCGTTAACCAGCATGCTATTAACAAGCAGCGGCAGAAAGTGATTATCTCCTGAGCTGCGTTTGACAGATGTGGAGTCCTTCTGTATAACCTGTCACAGTAATGTTATCACTGAGTGAAAGATGAGACTAACATTGCTATACTCTGTCCCCAGTTTTGACACCTATTCCAGGACCATAAGAGAAGAGCGGCGAGTCCAAACCCCAGAACCCGAAACCAAAAAGTGAGTGACTTTACAAACTGGACATTTAATTTGGATTGACAACATATACAGTTCTGGTCAGAAGTTTACATGGGCATGAATGACATGGTAGTTTTGGACTTTTAATGATTTCTTTGAGCTGTTCTTTTTCCAGGGTGGAATGATTGTACAGCATACATCTTTCATGACTTTAAAAACATGAATTGGGTGCACAAGTTTGAATTTATTTAGAAATTTTCTCTAATCCACACAGGGTCAAAAGTGTCCACACGCACACACCTCCAGTAATTAAATGTCCCTTAGCAAGTTGCACCTTGAGCAGATTCTTTTGGTAGCCATCAACAAGCTTCTGGCATGATTCTAGCTGAATATTTGACCACTCTACTTGGCAAAATTGGTAGACTTTATTTAAACTGATTGTTTTCCTGGCACAGACCCGATTTTTAAGCAATTTTCAGTAGGGTTGAAGCAGGAGCTTTGGGAAAGCCATCCCAGGAGATTAATGTAAGCCTGCTTTATCCATTCCAAAACCAGTTTTCATATGTGTTTGGGATCATTGTCCTATTGGAACATTCAACTGTCTGCAAGTTTTAACCATCTAGCTGCTGTTTTGAGGTGACGGTGAAGAATTTGGAGGTAGTCATCCTCCTTCATTATTTCATCCACTTTGTGCAATGTACCACTGGCAGCAAAAAAGTCCCACAGCATGTTGCTACAACCACCGTGTTTGACAGTTGGTACAGTCTTCTCAGGCTTGAAAGCCTCATCGTTACTCCTCCTCCTCCTCTTGTCATTGTGGCTCAAACAGCTCAATCTTCATGTCATCTGACCATAAAACTTTTCTCCAAAAGGTGTTTGGCTGGTTCATGTAGGTCGCGCTTGAAGGTGTCAATTTTGGAGCAGGGGTTCTCTGTCTCACCCTCTCAGTCCATGGAGGGTGCCAACCCTCTCAGTCCTCTCAGTAAAACGCGCTTCACTGTGGACAGTGACACTGGTGTTCCAGCAGTTTTCAGTTTATGGCAGGCTTGAGCCTTGGTGGTTCCTGAATATCCTGACCAATTTCTTCTCATCTGAGGCCGACAGTTCGGGTCTTCCAGACCTTGGCAAAGTGGTTACACCTCCAAATAATTTGTACTTACGTACAATTCTTTGAACTGGCGATCTTGGAATCTGCAGTTGTTTAGAAATGGCTCCAGGAGACCTTCCCAACTTGTGTAAATCTAAAATTCTCCTTAGTTCTGCACTGAGTTCCTTGGACTGTCGCATTGTTCTGAGTGTTGGTCAATCCAGAGTGCTGTCAAACAAATCCTTTTTATGGCACCAGTTGTAGTCAGTTGTGATCACTAAGGAGAAGTTAACAGGCCTTGGGTATGTCAAGTTAAAAGACACCGTAGAACCTTCAGCACCACTTATTAAAACATTTATGTATACAGTATATTTGAGCCTTTATGTATACTTTTGACATGGTGTGAATTAGAGAAAATCTGAAATAAATTCAAACTTTTGCACCCAATTTTTGTTTTTTAAAGTCATGTAAGATGTATGCTGTACAATCATTCCACCCTGGAAAAAGAACAGTTCAAAGAAATCATTAAAAGCCCACTCATTCCCACGATGAGCGTATGTAAACTTCTGACCACAACCTTATATTTTAACTATATGTATTAACCCACTCTGTTTCACCTGCCTCTCCTTTAAGGCCGTTTGTGTTTGTGAAGGAATATGTCAATGCAACTGAGAGATCCTTGGACAACCCCAGAGATGTGGTCGATAGGTAGGGCCAATAAATTATTTACAGTCAATTACCATATTTATATAAAATACTGCTGGGGGGAAAAAAACTTCTAGCACTGCCCTCTTGATCATTTACTTATCACTCTTGTTTCCATACTAGGTCAGATTATCTGACTTCAAGCTCCACCAGCTATTCTTACAGCAGCCCAACTCTTTACTCCAGGTAATACAATCTCTCAACCTGAGCCCTATTTCTCTCTCTCAACACCTCAACTGCTTTCATGTCTTGCTCTTTAAATGGTAATTCATCTTCTTTCTCTAACACCATTTAAACTGTATTCATGTTTTTCAAAACTCCTTTTAATTACACTTCAAACCCTTTCAGCAGTGTATGTTTAACCTGCTGCTAATGCGCCTGCTTTCTTACTTTACCGTCTGTATGCTTTGACACACAAATTGACATTTCAGCCTCATTTAGTGTTTACCATAGGTGTACTACCTGTGTCACTGAGCATGCAGTTGTCATGGAGATAAAAATGAGCTATAGACGCCAAAACCCTTTTTTATGTACCAGGCTGTAAACATGCTTTAATTCCTGTGTTAAGGTTGATTATTTTAACATGGGAGTCTATGGGGGTTGCCATGGTGCTTACGCTTCAACCTCTTTCACCTTCTTTCAATATTTCTATTGCGACTACTGTTTAAACTGTTTGATACAGCTGCATATTTCAAGTGTTGGAATATGCGTAGCCTCTTATTTACCCCACAGCACCTCCATAAACAACAATGTCTTTTAAACCTGCAGCCACAGCTATAAGCCAGAGCCCCTTCTTTCTCGCTTTGTTAATTCCGCTGCTGACAAAACCAGATATGTGTAACGCAACAGGGCAGAAATTCCACCAAGCCTACTCATTAAGAGGCTAAGCGGGGACATCAAAGGATTATTTACACTTATTAAATTCCCTCACACAGGACTCCAAAGATCGTGTTATTTGACCAGACTGAGCTACAGATGCACAATAGCTGTTCCTGACTCAGTGGTCAACCTGTCTTTCTCATTCAGCTACTCCAGAAGCCCGCTGTCATCTACCTGTACATACTGCGGAGAGCAGGTGGGAAATGATGCCAAGATTACCATTGAGCACCTCAGTATCAACTCTCACCCTGACTGCTTCAAGGTAATTAATGTTTGGCCAGACAAAAATCTCCTGAAGATACAGAGAAAATATTTTTTTAAAAAAAAGCTTGGTTAATGTGTTTATTAAGCCAAGAATTGTATAATCAAATTTATCTTTGCCAACAGCAGTAATATAAATAATGTTTGTTATTGCCCGACCATGCAAGTTTAACCAGTTAATTGAGTTTTCATGGCTGAAATCATTTTCCTGCAATGCGTTATGGATTGCAAAAATGGTATTACAAATTTCATCTCATGGCTTTCTTATCTTTCAGTGTTATATGTGTAGGAAACCTATGGGAGACCTTCTCCACAGTATGTTCTTGCACGGTGGGAATGTCTATTGCGACACCTGCTACGCCGCGATCTGATCATCAGAGCTCTGCAGACTCTTATCCTTGCTCCCTTTCTGTCATGTTAATTTACACACAAAGTGAGAACTGCTCTTTATCAAAGTTTGGACCGTGTTTGTTTGAAACTCATTAATATAGTTTAAAGTGGCTAGCGATTATGATTACTTAGACTTGATGATGGTATATTTTAAACATTGTGTTGTGTTTTGATGGTGGTGAAAGCTTTATCTGTTTCAGTTTATTATGAAGGATATGTCTGTCCAACATTACACATTGATGTGAACAGACTAATATTGGGAAGTGGGATTTAAGAATTTAGCAACAAAAAGAACTTGGTTACAAAAGGTTTACTTATTTTGCTCTTCTTGATACAAAATGGTGTGTTTGCATGTATGATGCTTTGTTAGCAAAATAAAATAAAAACAATTTCTATAATTCTGGTGTAAACACATATAAAAGTAGTTTGCTAGTAGACACGTAAGTCTCAAGAATGGTTTAGAAAAGAATGATTACAAATTATTGCACATGGTCCTACTGTGATGTAACAGAAAAGATGATATTCAAACACAAAAATTCAGAGTTATTCTGAGCTGCGCTGATCCTGAGAAAGACTGTTGCAAATACAGTGGTAACGTCCCGCTGCAAAGTTGTACTAAATTTACATTCGCCTCTCTCCTCAGCTTGGTGAAATATTTTTCTTGCATAGTCACAATACCTTTGCACGTAAATGGGACTTTCGCTAATAACCATCAGCTACCTGCTGAGTAACTGTGAAGAAGCTAATGCAGTCGTTTGGCTACTGTCTTGATGGTCTTCACACACAGTTAGGCAGAGCTCCCGCGGCACAGAAGACAAGTCTTTGGCTCTGCCCCAGTCCAATGAAAAGCTGTATCCCATGAGAATGTGCCCATCTGGAACAATGGTCCTCCAGGTAGTTAATGCTAACTATAGGCAATAGAATGGAATCTCAGCTACAGTGATAAAACAAGTTGAAAATATTAGCATATAACAGTCTACAACATTATTTTCCCATTACTGAGCATGGGATGAAGGCAAAAGTTTAATGTCAGCTGAATAGAATAGCAAAATTTGTTTCAGTATAACTAAACTACTCACATGGGTAAAAAGGGGTTTTGGCTCAGGTGTAAAACTATGAGCAATGTCTGCTTGATTCCCTCATTTAACCAAGAGGGTATGCATAATCTGGGACACCCCTATAATCCTGGACGGACTCCATCCTCTGTTTTTCGAGTCCTGTGTCACTGTTTTCCTCTGGCTCTGCTCACAGCAATGTTTTGGATGTGCTTCCACAGCAGAGAAGGGTCTGACTCGTTGTGTCTTATCAGAGACTCCAGCCCCTCTGCTTGGTCGAGGCTCTGCCAGTAATCCTGAGGCCATATTTGCAACCATCTGTGGACAGATAAACAAACAGATTAGGCTCATCACAGAGGATATTTTAATTAGACTATTAAAACAGAGTGATTTCTCTCCCTGCAGGACATTATTATTCACATTTCAGTAGCGAGAGAGAGAGAGAGAAAAAAAAAAACTTTTCACACCTGGTGCAGTGATTCATTTAAGACAAACTCACCCATCATCTGAAGGTAAGTCCTGGGCCTCTCCATACCCCGGGCTGGGGAGCGGGCATCCCATGTGAGAGTTACTGGCCATTTTAGGGTGAGGAGGTCGGTTCGTCTTAGGGGCCTTCTTATATACTCGCTCTGCTGTTAATCGTGCATTCTCCTGGTCACACACGTAACATTCAAATCCATTCAAGTAGTTGGGTTTACTCATGTCATTAACCCCCCACTCGCGAGTCTCCAGTGCTTCCAGCAAATGAGTATTAGTGATCCGGCTGGGGTTCTTGAACTCTAAATATTTAGCATATTCATGATCATTCTCATCTAGACCTATGAGAAAGTCAGCGAGAGCTTTGGGTGAGGGGAAGTCATCTACGATGATCGCCGAGTGGTCGTTGGGCATCCAGTCCACCACCACGGGGGAGCCTCGATAAACTGGCACGCATCCCTGGTGGAGAGGCCGCCACAGCTTCTCAGTCATGTAATCTGGACACAGGCCATTCTCTAGC
>JAMQGT020006356.1:0-12669 GCA_024447675.2 Pterophyllum scalare | reverse complement strand
CGGATGCTTTAGTCCAGGTCTGGGAGGAGATCCCTCAGGAGACCATCCGCTACCTCATCAGGAGCATGCCCAGGCGTTGTAGGGAGGTCATACAGGCACGTGGAGGCCACACACAATACTGAGCCTCATTTTGACTTGTTTTAAGGACATTACATCAAAGTTGGATCAGCCTGTAGTGTGTTTTAATTTTGTGTGTGACTCCAAATCCAGGCCTCCATTGGTTAATAAATTTGATTTCCATTGATGATTTTTGTGTCATTTTGTTGTCTTAGCACATTCAGCTTTGTACAGAACAAAGTATTCAATGAGAATATTTCATTCATTCAGATCTAGGATGTGTTATTTGAAGTGTTCCCTTTATTTTTTTGAGCTGTATATATCCGTTTATACTTTATATATTTTATACTGGTATATTTTACAATTTAGGATAGTATCATATTTTCTTATTTATTGTACTAATGTTTATTGATGTTTAGTTAAATGTTTATTGTTTATTGTTGAACCATGGGTCTGAGAGTAACGGAATTTCAATCCTGCGTTTGTCCTGTACATACTGAAGATTTGACAATAAAGCTGACTTTGACTTGACTTTAAAATGAATCCAGTATTATAAACCTAGACATTTAGTCAGACATTATAAAAATACCCAATAGAATACTGTTGTAAATATTTTAAGTGCATTATGGCTCCATGCATGTGTGTGAAAAACACCTGTTTACTGGCTGATTATTGACCAAAGCAGCTTCACTCATGGCTCTGATCCACTCTTCCTGTTCCGCATGGCTGTCTGTGCTGAAATAGTATGCCCTGGTACCAGCATGCTCCACCTGCATGCAAAATACAAAGGAACCCTTCAAATTGCCATCTTCACCCTCCTCCTCTCTCCTTCAACCACACCTGTAGGGTGAAACAAAGAGATGCAGCACTCAGTCTCAAATCAGTTTGTTATCACGATATTCAACATCCAGTGCCTGCTGCTAAATCCTTCATTACATAAAAAATTATAAGCACATAATAAAGCGAGCATTAAATGCAATTTTATTGGGCCTTATAGATAATATGTGCAGGTTTCTAGTTGACTATTCTGTTTACTATTGTGTAATATAATTATTAGCTAGTTTGAATTCTGAACTAAATAATATAGAATAAATGTATTTGCTTTACTTATTCTGAAACACTCTAGATGCTTTTTGAGAAATGTCACTATATTCCCAGAGTATGTTTGCCTTTAATGATTAAAAAAAAACAGTATGACAATTAGTCCAACATTCTAATAGCCCAGTATTATCTCCAAGTTGCATCCCAGAACCCTCAAATGTTCTGTGAAATTGAAATCATTTCACAGTAAAACACTTATAAGCTTTACAGTGGTATAAATTTCAAAAACAAATCCAAGATCGAGGAAAGGGGTTGACATGCAGGTAATAAATGAAAAAGTGAAACAAAACAAGACTAAGTTGTTATAATGAGTCCTTTAGTATCCAGTTGACATGCAGACATGCAGTCCATTGCAACAGACATATTAAAGCATTCCTTGCAGGCAGGGAAATTATAAATTACACTAAGACACAAAATATCAACACTGTACCTACTGTACCATAACAGAAGAAACAAGGACCAGATGACCTCATGTGTGAATTAAAGTCAGAGGGAAAAAACAGAATGAGCATTAACTGTAGTTGTGGCAAAGGTCACTGATCACTGCTGGATAGAGTGATGCCAATAGCCTAAACACTTGCAGCAGTTAAATTATTGGTTAGGACTACTACCCCTCAGCAAAAGGGGATAGGGTTGAAACCTGTGCAGGGCTTTTCTGTGTAGAGTTTGCATCTTAAGACTAATCTTGACACAAGAAAGGACAAGAGTGCAATTTGCCACAGTCTCAAACTCCACCCATTGCAGGAATAAACAGTCATCCCCATAATATGCAACTAAGAGTTGAAATGTTATAAAATGTCTTTGGCTGATTAACACTTAATATTTTTGGTAGTATGTGTACTGTGTTACAGTTGTTAGCCAAGGCATATGTAAACATAATCACTCATATCTTTCTGATTTATGCACTCCCCCTTTTTGAAACAAATGAATTTAATTCTATAAAATAGACTGATGAGAATCAAAGAAAAAGTGTAAACCAATTCATCTGTACCAGAAGAAGGCAATATGACCAGAAGTTCTACACAGTTTATTTGCTGACATTTCTCTTGAGTGATTCACTGTTCACCACCTCTCAAACATCTCTGTAAAAATAACTCAAAATAAAACAATTAGCTCAAAAGTAATGACCTTTAATATTGAATGCACATGACCTTCAACCTATGTATATTATGAATCACAATGGTTTTTTTAATCAATCACAAAATAAATACTTTCTTTATGTGATATTGTGATACTTTAATGTTTAACATTCATGATGTAAATAGCATCAGTCAAACTCATTAACCATATACCCAAATGCAGAAAGAGTCAATTCTTAATCTAACACCTGTCAATCTAACTGAAATTCTGGGTGGCAGATTATGTATTGGCCACATTATTTTATCTGAGTTTCTAAAAATTTAAAGCAAACTTTCTATTAAAATGCAATCATTGTTTAATGACAAGACTCAAATGGTTTGGCATTTGTGTGTATCTATGTAAGTGTTGAAAGGAAAAATAGTGCCAGTGCAATGGCAAGTGAAATGTATTCAGCCTTGAACGAAGGTGTATGTGTGTGTGTGCGTGTAAGGAGGTGCAGAGAATGTAATGTCATAAGATGTAGACAGAGAAGGAAATGAAGTCACTGATAAACAAGAGTCACTTCCTTCCACGGTGGAACATAATGAGGCTCCACCTCCAACACCGACAAAGGGTGATGCAACCGGGTGAAATGGCTGAATAGTAACAGGCAGCAGTAACCTAGCAACAGAGGTTGGGGGTTGAGTGTGCATGTATATATATGCAGTATCCGTTCTTTGTCCTTTCATTGTCCTTGCTTTCTTTATGAAGAGTGTGACATGACAGAGCAAAAAATGAATGGATCAACCACATCTTCTCTGAAATGCTTTCTAAATGAACATATTCGTTAACATATTACTTACATTTACTGTACGTTATATCCCTTTCAGAAATAAAGGGATTGAGGCATTAAGGAGGCAGAAAGGATGAAGGAATTGAAGGAGGAAAAGCTAAAAAAAAATTTAAAACAGAGTAAGGAAGGAAGAACTTCAGGAACAAAGGAAACTGGAAACTTCAGACTGAAAAAAAAGTGAGAAAGAAGGAAAGGAGGAAGAAATAAAGAACAAAAAAAGAAAAGAAAAGAAAAAGAAAACCGATAAAGAAACACTACGGTGGCAATAATACGTAAGCTACAATGAACTGCAGATTAAGTAAATAGACAATACCAATCCACATAAAGCTCTTCGAAAGTAGAAAGTAGAGAAAACAACTTAATTAAACACTGCAAGCTTCAACAGCAAATATCTGGATCAACCAAACACTGATGAGATTGGTCAAAGACCAACCCTTTATCACCACATGACAATAATTTTTGTGTTTCCCATGGAGACAGTTGCTTTGAAACCTAATTCCATTGTAGTCCACGCTACATGATTACTATGTTTGGTTACATAAGTCAGATGTATGCCTAAAAACTTTTTTGTATGGCCATGCTATTAAAAATGAACCATCTAACCTTTGAATGTATTTAGCAGTGAAAAGTAGCCAGCTCAATTAGTGTGAATTTCCTATGTCATTACTCCATATAAACTTGCAAAAAGTAAAGAAATTTGTGTTTGATCAATTATTTCTTTTGTTGTAACAATGCTTCTTGGCAATCTTATACCTTCCCCTTAACTGGCGCCACATTTGTAGGGTGGCTGTAGCTCAGGAGGAAGAGCAGGTCACCTACTAATCAGAAGGTTGGCGGTGTGATTCCTGGCTGCTGTGTCTGCATGGGCATGCCCCTGATGTATTCATCAAAGTGTGAATGTTCGAAAGCACTTAGATGCAGAAAAAAGTGCTTGTGTGAATAAGTGAAGGCAAACATTTTATATAAGGCACTTTGACTGCTCAAGTAGAGTAAAAAAAGTGCTTTATAAGAACTAGTCAATTTAAGATTTATTGAAGTGAATGATTGAAGAAGAAATAAGACATACAGGCAATTGGAAGAAGCATTGTTACAACAAAGAAATGATCAACCAAATACAAATTTCCTTACTTTTTGTGCTATGTTTACAATATTCTACATGTTTGTTCCTATTCTGATTTTTGCCATTCAACACACACTGTTATATACACTTATAGTATTTTGATAGATTGAATTCAATTAGCCAAATCTGAACAGACAGTAAAGTCACGTACACTTCAGAATAGAATAGAGCAGCCGTGGTACACCAGATGCAGCTCACACAACTCACAGAGAGGGCTGGGGGGAAGAGCATCCATCACACATTGTCCTGGAGAGATATGATTACCAGCCTCAAGACCAGCTAGGGAGCCGAATTCCTGATAATGCAGATGTTGTTTTGGCACAGGCTGCTTGTTATTTTTCCAACAGCCTTCAGTTTCACTGGGGAACCCCATTCAGTAAAAATACAAATATCCCAAGTTCATTTAGTTACCGTCATAGCCGTGCAGGAACAGAACTTTATCTCCAGATCTGATCCCTTTTCGCCTGCGAGCACATTCTCAGCTGGACAACGCATCCAGCTTGCAGCTCAGGTCCAACAGGCTCTGAGTCTGAGTCTGTACGGCTCTGCACAGCCCATCCATCTGGTTGTGCAGCCTCAGCAAATGTCGAATTGCTGCCCAGATTTTCTTAATTTCCCGGTATATCAGGTATCCTCTAAGCCCAAACAGAAGAGATCCCATTACCAAGTAGCCGAATATGTAAATGTCTTACACGTCCTCAACCACCAGAGCTGAGAGGCATATAAGGCTCCACGAGTTCCAAGAGTCGAAGACGTATCCAGCAGGGTCTGTTCCATTCGGACACGTGGGCTCCCCTTTCCCCGATCTCATAGTGGAGAAAATCCAATCAGTGGTGTTAACGGCCCAGTTTGCCAGATTCATGTTGCTTCTCAATCTTATTCTTATTCGGTCAGTGTGTAAGAAATGCTCTTACAGCAAGCAGCAAGCAGGAAAGATGGGGGAGGGCAGGAAGGCAGGAGAAAGATAGAATGAGACCATCCCCGTCAGAGAGCAGGAGCAGGAGAATTAATCCAGGTACTTTTATCAGCAGTCAATCACAGTCAATCAATAAATACTAGATGCCAAGTTCCATTGGTAGCCATATATGTTCATGCCATAACACACATAACACTCAAAGAGTTAGGGATTTTCTAATTTTTTTGTTTAATTTTTGGTTACTTGACCTTTGACATTGAAAATTTATATATATCTTGGGTCTCTAAGTTTCATCAAATTTAGTTCAAAATGTTTTGAGTTATAACAGACAACCAAACGAACAACCAATCAAACAAACAGGATTGAAAACATAACCTTCCTTCACTTTCGGTGGGCGAGGTAACTACCCCAAAGCCACAGAAATGGGAAATATACAATATACTTATATACTTCCTGGCTCTCTATCGTCTTATCACCAGCTTAGAAGTTGTCAGAAGTGTACCTATGCAGCTCCTTGCCTAACCAGCACACCCACATGTAAACGATGGAGTCACTTATGTACACAAATGTAGTCACAGGCCATGGAGTCACTTATGTACACAAATGTAGTCACAGGCCATGGAGTCACTTATGTACACAAATGCCTAAACCTCATTTTTTCACATGCATTTATACTCCTGGAAGACATAAAATACTAAAAGGATTAAATATAAGATTTGTAATCGAACAATTCAGAACTGGGAATACAACTACAGACCAGAGAGCCGTCAAACTTTCAGTTGAACATTTTTCAGCTTGACTGGAACTGCTGAATGCACCCTGGCTGTGCCCAAACCTCAGTATAGACAGGCAGTAAACCTGCCAGTAAAACAGGTCTCAACAGCTTTCCAACTGAGCTGCTGATTAAAAACACTCTTCTCTGTGGATATAACTGAATTTTCTGTTTAGTAAAACAGCAATTTAAATGTACTATACATTCATGGCCAATAAAAATGGACAGATATACCAAACTAGATTTAGCTAATGTCACAACAACTGTAAGATGGACTGCCCTCAAATTTTTTTGTGCATTGTTATAATTTCAAGACAATGACTCTGACTTTGGTGATTATCTGATAAAGGTCTCACTTAGAGTGATAAATAAAATCAAAATTCCAAGAAGATAATCTACACTATATTGCTAAAAGTATTCATTCACCCATCCAAATCACTGAATTCAGATGTTCCAACCACTTCCATGGCCAGAGGTGTATAAAACCAAGCACCTAGCCATACAGAATGCTTCTACAAACATTTGTGAAAGAATGAGTTGCTCTGAGGAGCTCACTGATGCATGGTACTGTGATAGAATGTCACCTGTGCAGTGTTGTAGTCATGACCACCTAACCAAGACAGAAACAAGACCAAGACCAGAGTGTACTCGAGAACAAGACAAGACCAAGTCTTTTAGTGTCTGAGACCGAGTCTAGACCAAGACAGAGAAAGGGCGAGACGGAGTCGAGACCAAGACCAGTGCCCCACGCTAAATGACACATTATAAAATGTGAAACATGATCAAAATCACTTCTCAAATTGATCTGAATGATCCACATTCCCATAAAAACCACCTAGATATTAAACACTTAGAGCTGACGTAAATTTAACCGTCTTTATTTAACCATCTTTAATGGGCAGCACGGTGGCATAGTGGTTAGCACTGCTACCTCACAGCTGGAATAACATCTAGAAGGTCTGGGTTTAATTCTACCTTGGCCCAGGCCTCTCACTGTGTGGAGTTTGCATGTTCTTCCCGTGTCTGCGTGAGTTTCCTCCAACAGTCCAAAGACATGCAGTTAGTGGGGTTATAGGTTAGGTTGGTCACTCTAAATTGTCCATAGGTGGAAATGGTTGTCTGTCTCTCTGTGTTAGCCCTGCAACAGGCTGGCAACTTGTGCAGGGTGTACTCTCGCCCTATGTCAGCTGGGATAGGCTCCAGCCCCCCACGACCCTGAACAGGATAAGTGGGAGAGGATGGATGGATCTTTACTTAGTAATACTCCAACCTCCAATCTCATTGTACATCCTGTACAATGACAATAAAGGCATTCTATTCTATTGTACAGATTCAGATTCAGAAAACTTTATTCATCCCCGAAGGGCAACTGAGGGCACACAGAGCAGCAATAACATAATAAATATAAAATCTGATTAAGAGTAAGAGTAAGAGTACTCCAAAACTAGCAAATGCACTAGCGATGCATGCGCACTTTGGAAACAGAAATATGGTGGAGTTCAATAGCGTTTCAATCTAAGAGAAGGAATTATCAATGAAAGATCGTGAAATCTACCTGCAAAAATTAACTTTGACCACCGGCAATTGACTCCCCGATCCCTGTGGTACATTAGCAAGTGGCCCAGTATCCGTGGGCGGATATATATGTTTATTTGGTGGAAAAAACCAATGTATACAACAGAGCAAAGTTAAATGCACACAATCTATAGTGCAATTAAATATTAATTTAAAAATCATGACTCTCTGAGTCCAGCAATGCCTCACCTGTAAATAGCCAGCCACACTACAGCTTAAAAGCCAAATAGCCTACCATCTAATGCTGTTTACTTTAGATATTAGTATCTACCTAAACCTGACATCCCGGTATAACCAGAGTAGATAAATAACTTTACCTGATATAAAATAGGCACTTCAAACACGAGCATTTCTGATCGTGTCCTCAGTCCAGTTATCAATACATTTGATGGCTTGCAACCACAGATGCCTCTGTTTTCTCTCAAATGGCCATGATCCTGTGGGATTCGTTACAACTTCAGTTCGCTTTTGGTAGATTAGAAATTCTGACAGCTGCAACAGCCAGACATTTTGATGCTGGCCGAACGAGGTGTCAATCAAATGGGAGGGTCTAGCCTGCCATATAAAAAGCACTACATATGTCCGGTGGACATGGCCACTGTTCAGTTAACCGGTTAAATGGAGTAAAGGCTGGCCATGGATGAAAGCCTCAGTCTCCAGCACAGCACGATCAGTTCAGAAACAAGCCTGGGCTTCTCTGCTTAGACTCCTGCCCCCACGACTTGGCCCCAGAGAAGCGGAAGAGAATGGATGGATGGATGGATGGATGGATGGATGGATGGATGTGATGGATGGAAGCATACTGTAAGAGGTTGATAATCTGCGATTATCTTTAATATGTCTACAACTAGTTTTTGGTACCCACATCCTAGAACAGATACAAAAAAATTCAAATGGTATACAAAATATGAGGAAGTATATACTGCACTCTTGTACATTATGTCTTCCTATTTATATAATCTAAAAACATTAAGCCAGAAATAATGCATACTTACATCATATTGTACTCGTGTTATGGTTAGGGTTAGGGTTAGGAAAATTATTTCATAATGAACACATATTACATAATCTGCTGGTATCAATGCATTATGTGTAACACCAATATAATCATAAAACATAATGCAACCACGGTGTTTACATTTGAGCAATATTGCTGAGCAGTAGGTATGGCCTTAATATTTATCACTGATTAGTCACAGTCATACAAATTTTGGCCACGAGTCATCCCTGACCAACATATTAGACAATGCTTATCCAATTGGAAGTTGGCATAAAAGGCTAATCAATAAAACTGCAGCTTAGAACCGATGTTACTGAACAATCTGGTTCTTTACCTAGAAATTTACGATTCCCCAGTTTTTCACTATCTAGCTCCTGCCAGCTATTCAGTGACCTAGATCAATTACTACATATGGGTAATACCCGCTATCTCCATTTGAGTCAATAATGGTCAAGTAGGTATAACTAATATGATAACATGAATAGGCTAAGCCAACAAGGTATGAGAAAAAGGCAGCATATCATTAGTATGTATTAGCATAGCATTAGCAGCCTGAAATCATCCATGTTGTCTACTCTCCAGATAAATACAGCCAAAGTGTACAAAGGGCACTAAATATCCAGATATAGGAACATTGCATTGCACATCTTTGAAGAGTAATTTCATGCCTACTTTTTTGCCTAATTTCATTGGTTTTAGAGTCTATAGATTGGAAAGGTAAAACCTCATGGGCAGACACCTGCACGGACAGACACCCAGACAGGCACCATGATGCACAGACAGATAGATGGACTTACAGCATGTGACAATATCCTCCCGCTACACTGAAAATGGTCAGCAATAACCTCTCAATGCACAAAAAACAGTATTTGTTTGCAGAATTCAATTCAATTAAGTTTTATTTATATAGCACCAAATCACAACAGTCACCTCAAAAACGGCCTTTACAATAACATGGCAAAACCCCCAACAATCTAACTGCTAGCTCTCAGCCTCCTGGCAGCAGAATCTTTAGGTGGCATAAATCCCCTGGAAGTTCTGGAACACATAATTACCACATCTGAGTAGATCTTAATTTGGAGCATATGAGCCTCATTGTCTATAAACACCTTATCAATTCAAAAGCAAATGGCTAAGTACAAACCAAGAATAAGAAATGCAAAACTCAAAATAAATATAATCAACTGAGAATACTGTCACATTCTGTGATTGGAATTAAGAAATAAGTCGTCAAAGATTTTTATTAGATGCATCTTTGGTGCGAATTTGAACATCCTAGGTCACATCTTTCTCGAATTATCAGTTTAAAAAGTTGAAAACTGGCCACCTGTCTGCCCATCAGCCTTTGCCTTTGAGGGGTAAAAACAAAAATTATAATATTTTAATTTGTGTTATCTATCGTCCTTTTTAACTGACATTTGGCATAATCAGATGTTTCTGAACAGGATTCAACAGATACCTATGAAAAACACTTTGAACTGGTCAAGTATCTTAGCCTGGGCTACAGGACAATAGCCAAGCAGCTTGGTGAGATGGCAACAACTGTTACTAATCAAAAAAGGACAAAACACAAAATGACTGTAAATCTTCCTCAGTCTGGGGCTTCGTGCAAGAGCTCACCTCATGGGATAAGGATGATTCTGAGAAAAGTCAGGAATCAGCCCAGAACTACCTGGAAGTCTTCTGTTCAATGGCCTGAAGAGAAGTGGGATCACAGTCTCAAAGATGACCAGTAGTAACACACTGTGCCGTTGTGGATTAAAATCCCGCAGGGCACGCAAGGGTCCACTGTTCACACCAGCAAATGTCCAGGCCAATTTGAAGTTCACCAATGATCATCTAGATGATCCAGAGGAGGCATGGGACAAGGTCATGTGGTCAGATGAGACCAAAATAGAGCTTTTTTGGTATCAACTCCACTCAAAGGATGAAGGATGAGTACAATCCCAAGAACACTGTCCCAGCTGTGAAGCACGGGGGTGTCAAAATCCATGGTCCTAATCCCTGGTCTTATCTTTAAATGAAAAAAAGCATCAATCCTACTGCTCTGATGAAACCAAGAGATTCCAGCCCTACAGGCCACACTGACTCAGCCTTGAGGCCATTCAACTTCTGTCAGCCAGTAACAAACCAACACCCTTCACTAAGGCATGGCCAATAAACAAGTTCCAACAATAGCAAATCCAGCTTATGCAATGTTCAGTTTGATTGCACAAGGAGGATTTTTTAAGGGTTAAAACAATTGTTCTGTGAGGAACTACTGTCACTCAGGAAATCAGGTGACAACCAACCCATTACTTTTAAACATTACAATCTCTGCCTACTTATGTCATGGTCTGTTCATTTAAATATTTTCATCTTGTGTTGAAGATAACGTTTCTATAGACCTCAATAAGTCACTTGCACAAGTTAATACACCACTACGTTACATTTGTTCCCCATTAAGGTACAGAGTGCAAGAACTGCACAATATAAGTCATATGAACTCTTTTGTGCTGTTCAATACACGATGCATTCCCTGCATAACAAGCAATATATGAACCTTTAAGTACTCTAAACTCCTCCACCAGGATGTTACTGACCTTAAAGGCAAACTGGCGGGTGATGTTTTCTGAAGGCTCTACTTCTCTGATCCGGTAACTGAGCAGAGGCAAACTCCCTAACACTGCATCCTCTTTGTCATCTGTGAAAGAGAAAATTAAAAATATAAAAATATTTTGGGAAGAACTGAAAATACAGATGATCTTGAGAACTGCTATAAATATATGAGAGAAACAGCAATTACAGCCTGGGTTAGTACAACTTGCAGGATGCAAAAACAGAAAAGAAAGGAAGAATGTCCGGTGCAAACATGACTGGAATCAGAACTGCTCTCCTCCCACCACACCTTCAACTTCCACACTTAAAGCTTCCCACAGTAAAGGTCCATAATGGTTGAATGAGCCTGTGATATGTAGTGATAGAGGCGCACACGTTCCTTCACACGCATACACAAACAAAAGGATCGAGTGGTGATAAATAGGACTACTGTGGAAGAGGAGTACCCGCACTGACTATATAATGAAAGAAGGCATGAAAATTTACGCAGTTTAAAAAAGAATGACTCGTACCTCTTAATTCCCGAATGTAGCTGTGCACCAACACCCTTGCTTTGGTTGAGTGTGTGGCTTTATGTGTGGGTGTGTACTATAGAGAGAAATAGAGACAGCAAAAAAGGGCAGGGAAGCAGAGAAAAGGAGAGAGCTCTAAAGGGAGGGGGAAGGGCTTGTGCAATCATAGACACATACCCAGATCCCTGCTCTATGTGTGCCTGTTTGTGTGAGATAATCATCAGGCCATGTGACTGTGTTGCAGGAATCTTGGGCCCCAGCCAGCTGAACCTGCTGCATGCATGCACCAGTGAGACTCTAGCAACACTTGTGCTTGCATGTTTGAATGCTTCTGCATTTCTGCTTATGACTCCTATATACATTTGAATGATTTATTGATTTATTATATTTATAGAGTGGAACCATGAAAATGTATATGGTTATAATGGTCAATAAGACTAGAGAAGCCCTTAGTCTATTTGAACAGAAAACAAAAGCAAAAAAAAAGGGCAGTGTACAAAATAAAAACAGGAGAAACAGAGCTCAAAAGTACCCTGAAATTTCTGTGGTACTGCTTATGCAAATCCAAAATGTATTTTTTGAATCACATTTACATTTATGTTAGTTAAGAAAGGAGCCGGAGCTTATGTATGAGGTTGAGAGGTACAAGGTAGATATAGTCAGGCTCACCTCAATGCACAACCTGATTTCTAGAACTAGTCTCCTGACAAGGCCTGTACTCTGTTCTACTCTGGAGTTCCCCTCAGTGAGAGGCAGCAGGAAGTTGAGTGACGGTTAAGGTGGCCAATTGCAAGTGTTTCTCCTCTTTGCATCTTCTCTGAAAAGTGGCAACATGGGGGCCTCAAAACAACTCTCAATGACCTGAAAACAAAGATCGTTCCTCATCATGGTTTAGGGGAAGGATCCAAAAAGCTATCTCAGAGATTTCAGCTGTCAGTTTCCACTGTGAGGAACATAGTGAGGAAATGGAAGACCACAGGCACAGTTCTAGTTAAGGCCCGAAGTGACAGGCCAAGAAAAGTCTCAGATAGGCAGAGGCAAAGGCTGGTGTAAACAGTCATAGTCGACCCACAGACCAGCTCCAAAGACCTACAACATCATCTTGC